>CM040928.1:2022500-2140000 GCA_023029165.1 Gobiocypris rarus
CAACAACGGCAGACAATCACTTTTTTGGAAAATGATAAATGAGATATCATCGGAATCGGCATAAACTAAGGAACATAATGACCCAGTGCCTCAGGTTCCTTCAGGACATACTGCCGATGAACCCTGCCACATTTTGTGCTAATATATCAGATACTTTAAAAGATACTGCGATTTATGACCATTTTGAAACTGGCAGACCAATGGGTTGTCCAATCCTGGTGAAATCCGTATCCTAGGAATCAGCATGACGCAAGGAACAAAAAGATATCCCTGGAACACTAGGTGGCGCTGGTTTCAAACTTCTCATGTTCCTTCAGGACATGCTGTCGATGAACCTTAACAAATTGTGTGCCGATTTGTCAAATTGTTTAAAAGATATTGCAATTTATGACACATTTCAAAATGGCGTACTGATGGGTTTTCAATTTTTGTCCGATCCTTGCAAAATCGGTATCCACGGATTCGGCATGACAAGATTTACTGTTCAAAAGGTATGAGCAAAAATAGCTATATTTCAGATCGCATGACCAATAGGGCGCTGTTCCTAAATTTGGCACGAACCCTCAGATCATGGTTCCCATGAAGCGTACCAATTTTCATTCCGATTGATCAAAGTTTAGCCGAGATACAGCCTCTGAACAACTTTCGGGCTAACCTTGTTAAGTTCGCGTCTTCATAACTTTTGAACAAAGATGGATAAAAAAAAAAAAGTTCAGTGATTTCTATGCGGCTCGGTCCACAGATCACCTAAGCCAATTTTCATAAAAAATTGGGCAAAATTTGAAGTAGCAGCAGCCAAAAAACTGAATACAGTAGTTGGCCGCTACTGTAATGGGCGGAGAATTAACGTAAGAGGTTGAATGTGATCAGCATGACGAGAGGAATTGGGTAAACTTAATTTCATTTTTCTAGAACAAAGGGTTGAAAAGTTATGTGAATTTTTGAACTGGTGGTGGCGCTATAGAGTTGGTCCTAGAGGCTCCAAAATTGGCGAGATTACTATTCATGACCATCTCTAGAATTGTGCCAATTTTCCGTTCGTAGACTCCCATCCGGGATGAAGGAGAATAACAATTCCAATAGAGGTATAGAACCTGATTATTATCAGTGCTGAAAACTCTGTGGAAACTGATTTCATTTTCAGAATCCTTTGATGAATAGAACGTTCAAAGAACATTTGAAATAGAATCTTTTGTATCATTCTAAATGTTGTCTGTCACTTCTGCACCTCAAAGTATTCATTTCTTCAAAGGAATAAAAGAATCTTACCGATCCCAGATCATCCTCTCCATTCTTCGAGGAGATGTTTGAGAAAAACCTAAACACGGCAAACACAAATGATTTGTTTTCTTCACAATGATCATGTCTGCACATTATCATCGTGTCTTCCTACAGGTCAATGTTCTCTCGTTGGCTCGGCTCGAGTTTGAGCAAATTACTGCTGACAAAACAAAGAGGCAGTTCATTAAGCAACAGTCTAATGAATTACATCTGCTGCATCAGGAGCTTCTCACCACCACCGGACATTAATAACACTGCCAATAGCAAAGCATCTGAGACAAAAGAGAAGAGAAGGAAGAACAGAAAGAAAAGAAGAGGTCAAATCAATCTCCCTTTGCTCAAGGAGAGGGTTTATTTCACAGGAAACACAGACATGCAACAAGATCAGAACAGATTCATTAAGACACGTATCATAAAAGCCCTTTGTATTGTTTCATCAAACGATTCGTCTGATATTTCAAATAGATTATCTTGATGTACATGTTAATTCTATTGCCTGTAAGAGTCTATGACATGAACACATCCATGCGCTTTTTATTTGACATCAATTGTTGAATCCATCATGAGAGAGGCCATGAAACACAAACAAAAGTCACTTCCCATTAAAAACCTTCCCCATTTCCCAACATCCTTTAAATCAGTTGTGTGAGAAGAGCAGGTTTGAGGTTGTGACACACTTAAATGTGTGCCAGCTACAAAATTATTCAGCCGTATTCTCCTCAGAAAGCTGATTTCCTTCTGGGAAACGGCTCTTCTCGGTCCTGCGACGCTATTTCAGTTCCGTCACCAATACACTAATGAATCTGGGATGAGTCTGACGGATTTGTCTGGAATCAGCAGGACTTTTAATGTGTCATATGGTCTGAAACCAGAGACTCTCACGATAAACACACCAAAAACACACACACACACTATTCCAGCTGCAAACATCTCTACTGTAATAAAAGCTCATGACCAACATGCAGCCGACTCAAAGCGGTCGGACTCTGAAGACGAGCCATACGGACAGGTGATGAATGAGCTAATCAGGACTAATGAGGGGGTCGAATTAATTAGTCACCTTTGAAAAGAGAGCGGCATGCTGGGAAAAAAACTAAACATCCACCGCAACTACACTTATATAATTGCATAAAGCGCCGACGTCTCTCGTAAAACTCATCGGCGTGAAATCTCACGCGGAATATTTTCCTCTGGGATCCGTTTGCTCCTAACATCTCTAGCAGAAACGACACACACAGACGATGAGGACGACGCACGGCGGAAGATTAAAGCTACGGGACCTGTACAAACCCGGCTCTGATCCCAAACACGTGTTCCTTTAGTACGTGGGCTGTTGACGCATCCAAAACACGCATTCTTGTGTTCTTATTATGCATATGTATATTATGAATAATTATTAGAGCTTTATAACTGAGAGGCTGCATGGATCATTCATTTATCACACTACTGTACAAAACGATTAAAGTGTGACGTCAAATCGATTAATCGCGATTAATCACATCTAACAAAAGTGAGTAAATATGTGTGTGTGTGTGTGTTCATGTTTGTGTGAGTGTGGGTTTATGTGTGTGAGTTTGAGTGTGTTTGTGTGCGTGAGTGTTTACGTGTTGGTGTGAGCGTGTGTGTGTGTGCACGAGTGTGTTTATTTATATTTGTGTGTGTGTGTGAGTGTGTGCAAGTGTCCATGAGTGTGTGTTGGCGTGTGTGCACATGTAAAAGTGCGTTGGTGTGTGTGAGTGTGCATGAATGTATGTTTGTGTGAGTATACAGGTAAGTGTGTTTGTGTGCGTGGGAGTGTGTATGTGTCTTATGTGTTTGTTGGTGTGTGTGTGCGTGAGTGAGTGTGTCCATGAGAATGTGTTGGTGTATATGTTTGTGTGTGTGAGTGTTGGTGTGTGCACGCTGGAGTGTGTGCACGCTGGTGTGTGTGCGCACTGGTTTGTGTGAGTGTGTGCACATGCAAGTGTGCGTTGGTGTGTGTGAGTGTGCATGATTGTATGTTTGTGTGAGTAGTAGTATGTGTCTGAGAGTGTGTGGGTGTGTATGTGTCTTGTGTTTGTTGGGGTGGGTGTGATTGTGTGTTTGTGTGTGTGCGTGAGTGTGTTTGTGTGTGTGTCCATGAGTATGTGTTGGTGAGTGTGTTTGTGTGTGTTTGCGTGTGTGTGTCCATGAGTACGTGTTGGTGAGTGTGTTTGTGTGTGTGTTCGTGTGTATGTGTCCATGAGTATGTGTTGGTGTGTTTGTGTGTGTTTGCGTGTGTGTGCGTGAGTGTGTTGGTGAGTGTGTGCCCGTGTGTGTGTGTGTGTGTGTGTGTCCATGAGTATGTGTTGGTGAGTGTGAGTGTGTGTGTGTGTGTTAGTGTGTGTGTATGTGTTGGTGAGTGTGTGCCCGTGTGTGTGTGTGTGTGTGTGTGTGTATGTGTGTGTGTGTGTCCATGAGTATGTGTTGGTGAGTGTGAGTGTGTTTGTGTGTGTGTGTTTGTGTGTGTGTGTGTGTGTGTGTTAGCGTGTGTGTGTGTGTTAGCGTGTGTGTGTGTGTGTGTGTGTGTGTGTGTGTGTGTGGACTGGTAATCCCTACGGTATGGGGACAAAATGTCCCCACAAAGATGGCAATATCCAAAATCCTTGTCCTTGTGGGGACATTTTTTGGTCCCCATGAGGAAAACATCTTATAAATCACACTAAGTGATGTTTTTTGAAAATGTAAAAATGCAGCATGTCTCCTGTGATGGGTAGGTTTAGGGGCAGGGGCAGTTTGTGTGTGTGTGTGTGTGTGTGTGTGTGTGTGTGTGTGTGTGTGTGTGTGTGTGATGGGTTTAGGGGCAGGGCAGTGTAGGGGGATAGAAAATACGGTTTGTACAGTATAAAATGCATTACGCCTATGGAATGTCCCCATAAAACATGGAAACACAACATGTGTGTGTGTGTGTGTGTGTGTGTGTGTGTGTGTGTGTGTGTGTATATATACAAACTTTTATGATTGATGCGATGAATCGATTGACAGCACTAGTTAAATTTCAAAAGGTTAAATCTGTTAAAAATATCAAACGGTTTCTGTCCATATTATCGGTCAACAACCCATTTATTATCATCAAGATTTCATTTTGATGTAAATAGCTTTAGAACTACATTATTAATTTTGTTTTATTAATAACTGAACAGATTTTTCAACTAAAGCTACAAATATATTTGTTCATTTAAATAAAGGTTAACTGAAATAAAACAAAACATTATAAAAATTCAGAACTGTTTGTTAAATTTAACAATTTAACAAAAACTATACAGACACATTTAAATAAAATGAATAAAAACAAGCAAAAAAAATTTAAGATTTAAAAAAAAAAATCACAATAGTTTGAACTAAAGGGAAAATATAAAGTAAAACCGATCTATAATAGTACATTAATGATATTAAAATAAGTCTGTCAGCTCTTAAAGGGACGCTCTCATGTCGACACATGTAGGTTTGCACAGGCGGATTCTCACTTTTCAGTGATGTCAGACACATATGAGCAGTGCTTGTGTATTAATGACAATGTTTAATATTCCCTGCAGATATAGAAAGGTCCACGACCCATTTGGGTGGGCAAGTTAAGTCACGCAAACAAACCCTTCCCACCGACATCATCGATAGCAACGGCGATCATTGCTGGAACGGCACGGCTAATAGAAGACGCTCAGAACACGCTAACAGTCCCTGACGTTACTGACAAACTGCCAGATTTGACAAAAAAGCATGTATCAAATATGAACACGTCTATGTGTGTGTGTGTGTGTGTGTGTGTGTGTGTGTGTGTGTGTGTGTAATTGCACGTGTACATCATGTGTGTAAGTATAAAAATAATTTAAACACTTCAAAGATATATCGCACTCTTAAATGTACGTGTGTATATATATATGTTGACTTCTATATATTGTACTCTATACGGTTCTTTAAAGCATTTCAAGACGAAGATGCGAACACACACACACACTCCGAGATCAAGGAAGACTGCAGTTCACACTGACACTGCTACAATATGATCGAACGCTAAGGTTTTAAAAAAGAAACGAATGCTTTTATTCAGGAAAGGATTAGTTCACGTCAATATGAACATTTCCTGATCGTTTCCTCACCCCCCATCTCATCCAAGATGTTCATGTCTTTCTTTCTTCAGTCGGAAAGAAAGGACGAAAACATTCCAGGATTTTTCTCCATATAATGGACTTCAATGGGAACCAACGGTTTGACCAACTGACCCAGTGCAAAGATTAAAGCTAACGGCCTTTACAAAAGCAAAGGTAAGACAACGATGGTGGACGATTTTAAAGTTGGAGTTTTTCACTGGGTCGGCACTAAGCAGAACTCAGAAGTCGTGCATTCCAAGTTAAAAAGTATATAAAAGTTTTTTCGTTTTTTTTTTTTAAATGTCCGATGGTTTGTCTGGATCAGACTCTATTCCTCTGGGATGGTTTGTCTGGATCAGACCCTATTCCTCTGGGATGGTTTGTCTGGATCAGACCCTATTCCTCTGGGATGGTTTGTCTGGATCAGACCCTATTCCTCTGGGATGGTTTGTCTGGATCAGACCCTATTCCTCTGGGATGGTTTGTCTGGATCAGACCCTATTCCTCTGGGATGGTTTGTCTGGATCAGACCCTATTCCTCTGGGATGGTACGGAGCCTCTGAAGCCCTTCCTCTGAAACTGCAGTGATTTGGACCTTCAGCCGTTGGTTCCCATTGAAGTCCATTATATGGAGAAAAATCCTGGAATGTTCTCCTCAAAAAACTTCTGAAGAAAGAGAGACATGAACATCTCGGCTGGGATGGGGGTGAGGAAACTATCAGGAAATGTTAATTTTGAACTGAACTAATCCTTTAAGTTGATCAAAAGTGGCGTTTAGAATGTTGCAAAGATTCCAATGTTCTTTTGAACATTCTATTCATCAAAGAATCCTGAAACTTCAAATGTATCACCGTCACATCAGAGTGATTAGTGAAGGATCATGTGACACTGAAGACGGGAGTAATGATGATAAATTCAGCTTTGATCACAGGATATAAATTACACTGCACTATATATTCACACAGAGAACAGCTGATTTGAATTGTAAAAAATGTCACTATTTTTACTGTATTTTTGATCAAGTAAATGCAGCCTCGGTGAGCCTAAAGAGAGATATTTCTGAACGGTGCAGTTTGAATGGTGCTTGTTCTGTTGCGGTAAACACTGTCAGTGTGAACGGTGGCTGTAAGAGAAATAAACGACGAGAGGCGGGAATCATCTCTGACTCTGAGCGTCACAAGCGGCCAGGCCGTGATGGATAACTCCGGCTGCGCTCACGTCTCCACGGGTCGCATAACGATCTCCGGGAACCACTTTGACCTTCAGACGAGTTGTGAATTATCAGAACGACACAGGTCTGTGTTCAGGATAGAATTTGAACACTATTTCTACAGTGTTATACGAATACATCCACACTGTGCACTGAGCAAACGGTGCAACCGGAGCACACTCTATATCCCACAATGCAATGTTTCTCAACCGTTTTGACTCCCATGCCCCCATTCCTAAGTTTACCTGATGGGAACTGCTATAGTTAATGTAAATTGTAAAAAAGCATCTAAAATATTGATATAAAACAGCATTTAAATGTCCGGATTTCAGAAGTTTTAGGAGCTGAATGTTCTTCAGGATGAATTTCCAGTCATTCCAGATTTAAGGATAATATTTTATTTTTATTATCAGTGCTGGGTAGTAACTGTAACTGAATTATGTAATCATCTTCCAAAAATTAAGTACTTGTAATTAGATTACATTTTTAAATAATCAGGATTACTTTTCCTTTGATGTTATTTTCACAATGGCAATAAATAATTAATACTTTTCTTTCTTAAAAAAAATCCTACTGCTTATATACGCTCAGAAGCACTTCCAGGTTTGTGGGATTACACACAGACCATGTGACTAGTCACATGACTATCACTGAAAAACTGAGACCCACTGGATTTATAGAAATCCTTCCACTTTCACAGGTGTTTTTGCAACATTGCAACATATTTAATCAGCTCCTGACGAACACATTAAATATCATTTGAATTATAACACAGTGAGTCATTTAAACATGTGATACTGAGGATCTCCAGTCTGAGAAATCCTGGCAAAATGTAATATTTAATGCACTTCATGTCGTTGATAACAAAGAATGGAATATATTTTCTTTCTCTTTGTATTTTTATATCAATACAGTACAAAATTATCCTATTCAAATCAATGTGATAAACCAGTTAGACCAAAAGTAATCCAAAAGTAGTCAGATTACATGTGTAATGTAATGTAATTTGGAATCAGTAAACAACTACAATTATAAGTAATCTACCCAGCACTGATTATCATTATTATTAACTACAATTTCTACCCGATATAACATTTTAGAGCTTAGCTAGTAAAATGTATATTCAGTGTAAAAATGCCCAATATTTTATTCATTTACATAATCTTTCAAGAAATCACAAATGAGGCTTACCCCGTTATATCCCGTTTTTTTATTTTTATTTTAGGATCATTGAGATTTAAATTTTAGTTATATTTGACAATTTTTTACGTTTTTTATTTATACGACTATATAGTTTTTTTTTTAATTTCTTTTATTTCAGTTTTGATTTTATAGCACATCAAGTTAAACTGAATGAAAATGCTTAGGAAAATAGTTGATTTTTTTTTTTACATAATTTATTTTATTTTAAGTTTTTCTAACAATTTAAACTTGATTCTTTAAAGACAAAAAACATAGTTGACTTAAAATGAGAAATAAGTTGATTTTTTGCTTATTTTAATGCATGTTTTAGCTTTGAATAATTGAATATATCTCAAGGCCCCCTAGTGGTTGAGAACCAATGCAACATCCTCAACTTGATTTCTAGTGTGACAAATGAACTAGAAATTATTTTGACAATATGTGGTCATTAGACAACTAAAATACTGTAATAACGGCTACATTTAAAAACTAAATCTGTATACAGTGTAACCAGTGTGCAGTGCAGAAGTATGCTCGTATTCCATCCCAAACACAGCCGAGGACCAAAACAAACCCGTCTGCAAGCGGAAAGCCTCTCAGATTAATGACATTAAAGAGAAACAAAGCAAGATAGAATATGAATCATTGCATATTTCAAGAAGACTCATCTTATTCATTCTAAGAGTTAAACTGCACACAGAAAGATCCTCAAATCTCAGTTGGCTCCGAGCGCCGCTAATTGCTCTGAAGTTCAAAAGTAGCACACGAGCCGACGAGCCGAATGTTTTGAAGTGCACATATTTTATGCAGCAATTGCACACACATCAAAAACAGCCCCGAAATATCTGCTAGCAGATCCATCTACACAAATTTCCTACAAACTCCAACAACTACAGGCCTCCTTTAATTATACACGGAGGCCGAACTGAAAAGAATCCAGGCAGAAAACACCAGGAAAACCTTCCCTGTCTGAAAGAAGTGATGCAAAAAACAACAGCATGGGAACAAAGGTTCTCCATGTTAACAGATATCGTGTGCAATGGTTGACCGATATACGGGGAACTCCGATGAATCGTCTGATATCTGGTGATTTTGAGATTATCAGAGGTGTTAACTTAGCTTCCAATTTCCCAGTGAATTTTGAAAGGATAAAATTTGCGCACTTTAAAACCACCATCTAATGCAATGCCATCTGTGGAGGCGTCAGCCACTGAAAAACCAATATCGGTCAACCACTAATGTGTGTATATACAACTACCACATGCACTTGTGTGCATTATGGGTAGCATCAAAAAAGAACGAGATAGAGAGATAAAGAGAAAGCTATGACTGGTTTTCTTCGCTCCATCATCCACTCGTCTCTCACACAATCCTGACTGACTCGGGGTCAGAGAGGACCGTCGTTCCCCGTTCAAGCCGGCGATGAGAGGTCAAAGGTCTCTCCAGCGGTCAGAAACGGTGTGTGTGCAGTTGTGTGACCCCGCAGCGGACCGACCCGCACCGCCTCAGTCCTTCAGGTTGTCCTCGCCGACGCCCTGAGCGGCCAGTTCTCTCATCACGTTGTCCAGATAGTTGGGGTCGGGGTAGCCGTGGCCGGTCAGGTTGGAGCCGAACTCCGTCTTGTGGTGAATCTCGTTCCACACGACCGTGTCCGACTCTCCGGTGGTGCTGGACGTCCCGATGGTGAAGATCAGGCGACGGTCCCAAGCCGTGATCAGCAACTTCAACACCTTAAAATAAGCCAATTAATATTCAGGAATATTATCAATTCAAAAGCATGAGAAGAAAAACAAGACAAATTTTGCAACACAGACAGTGTTACTGAACTGAATTACATCAACACTGAACTGAATAGAGAATAAGTACAGAAAAATTGGGTAAAATAGTCTACATTCATCATTTTTGGGGATTTTTTTGCACCTGATACATTTTTTTATTCAGCAAGTATACATCAAATTGATCAAAAGTTTATAATGTTACAAAAGACTCTAAATTCGTAGGTGTGTGATGAAAAAAGCATTGTTTACAATCCTTTACACACGTGAAAAACGCGAAAGCCCCCCGGTGGCCGATTTCTTTCGATTTTCTCACAGGCCTCTAGCCTTGTGAGTCAAACAGGCCAGACGAGTTTCGTTCCGATCAGCCTCCATTAACCTTGTCTGACAGCAGCTCGAAATTCATTGGTCGATGGTGGCCATGTTTTTCAAGACGAATATCCTCAAATACAATCGCGAAACCTTGGACTAGGACACCACATGCCAGTTCTCAAGTCAATCAGACCGACTGTTGCGTAGCTATAGCCATTTTTTTATACTTATCGCGCCACCAAGTGGTCAGATGCCGAATCATTTTCCATGTGACAGTTGAATTTGTCCATATTTGACCCAAATTTGGGCTAAAACATAAATGAAATTGGGTGAAAATATCTCATTCCGTCCAAGAGGGATAGCCATTTTAGTAAAAGTGGCCATGCCCAGTTTGAACGTTTTGGCTCCCGTTGCAGATATGAATTGAAATTTCGACTTTTGATTTTTGTTTATTATTGACATTCGGACTCCAGAGAATCTTCCTGCACTGGTTTGGTTCCAATCGGTCGAGAAACCTAAGACTAATTTGCAAAAGTAGTATTTTTGAAAATAAAAAATATCAAGGATTCCACTGATAAAAGACAGTCTGCGATGGTGTACTTTTGAGCGCTGTAGCGCCCCCGTCAGGCCGATTGGGACGAGCTTTGGTGACGCTGTAGACGATGTGAGTACTACCATCCCTCAAAGTTTCAAGTATCTACGACATACGGTTTGGTCTGAATGATCAGTTTTAGGGAAGAATTCTGATCCTTGGAAATTCTAACAATTACAAACAGAGTTTCAGTGCTACACGCTTGAACCCCATAAAAAATAACATGTTATATTTATATATAGTCTTAAAAACAACACTAAATAATAAATGACCTTGAGTTTTAACCAGATAAGTACAGTATATAATTCATCTCACCTTCCGGCCTTTCTCGTGGTCCGGTAAGTAGCAGTGTCGAGGAAATCCCCGCGCGCTGTACTTCTTCCCAGGGTTGGGATGCTCCGTGGTCTGGATAAAACACACAGAAAACACACGCGGTCATACTTCACACACCTCTCGCTCAATTAGCGTGCAGCAGAGAGGAAGAGGCTAACGATGCCCTGAGGACTCATGAGCGTGCGTGTGTGTGTGTGTGTGTGTGTGTGTGTGTGTCCCTCCGCCACCGCTCTCTCTGATCACATCACAGCTTCACATGTGCAGATCAAAGGCAAACACTGCAGTGAATCAGGCATTATACACAATCCCTCTCATCTCCTAAAACACCAGCGCATGCCTTCACAGGAATCACAGCCTGCAGAGGGAATATTAATGAGGATGCATTGTGGAGAAAAGGATTTTTCTTGCTCTTCTGAATCAGTTTGATGTGACGCACTTGAACAGTCACAAACTCACATTATTTATTAAGTGGTGTTCATTACATTAGTATTGCTACCACTAGGACTTTACAAAAACACAAGCACTTTGACTTCTCACTGTCAGAGAGAAGCTGGAAAATGATCATGTAAAGCTAAATTATAACGGTTTTGGTGCATG
This sequence comes from Gobiocypris rarus, assembly GCA_023029165.1. Taxonomy (NCBI): domain Eukaryota; kingdom Metazoa; phylum Chordata; class Actinopteri; order Cypriniformes; family Gobionidae; genus Gobiocypris; species Gobiocypris rarus. Next base: position 2,033,889 of record CM040928.1, read on the forward strand.
AATCCTTTCCTAACACTGTAGAGAAAAAGCAAATGCATGTATAGAACAGGGTTAGAGAAATAAAACTACAAACATTTTTGTTACTTAAAATTAAATAATAAACAGGTCTGATTAAATACAACTAAAAATTAAACCATAATAAAACATTTGTTACTGAAAATAAAAATTAACTGAAATAAATGGAAAAAACTTGTTTATAATTTATTTCATTTAATTCGCAAATTTTCGCAACATTTCTAATTTTTATTTAATTCAACTTGACGTTCTAAATTAACTAATACTTAAATAAAAATGAATAAAATCTATATTAATAAAAAAAATAACTAGTAAAAACAAACAAAATTACCAAAAAAGACAAATACAATGAAAATGGAAAATACAAAAAAATATATATAAATTAAAATATTATATATATACTACACACTACCATTCAAAAGTTTGGTTTTGTTAGTTTTTTAACAAAGAAACATTAAATTGATATTATATATATACACACACACACACACACAATACACTGATACTGGAGTTATGATCAGATAATGAACAGAAGCGCTATACAGGTCCTTCTAAAAAAATTAGCATATTGTGATAAAACGTCATTATTTTCCATAATGTAATGATACAATTAAAATTTCATATATTTTACATTCATTGCACACCAACTGAAATATTTCAGGTCTTTTATTGTTTTAATACTGATGATTTTGGCATACAGCTCATGAAAACCCTAAATCTCTAAATCTCAAAAAATTAGCATATCATGATACGGTTCTCTAAACGAGCTATTAACCTAATCATCTGAATCAACTAATTAACTCTAAACACCTGCAAAAGATTACTGAGGCTTTTAAAAACTCCCAGCCTGGTTCATTACTCAAAACCGCAATCATGGGTAAGACTGCCGACCTGACTGCTGTCCAGAAGGCCATCATTGACACCCTCAAGCGAGAGGGGAAGACACAGAAAGACATTTCTGAACCAATAGGCTGTTCCCAGAGTGCTGTATCAAGGCACCTCAGTGGGAAGTCTTTGGGAAGGGAAAAGTGTGGCAAAAAACACTGCACAACGAGAAGAGGTGACCGGACCCTGAGGAAGATTGTGGAGAAGGACCGATTCCAGACCTCGGGGGACCTGCGGAAGCAGTGGACTGAGTCTGGAGTAAAACATCCAGAGCCACCGTGAACAGGCGTGCAGGAAATGGGCTACAGGTGCCGCATTCCCCAGGTCAAGCCACTTTTGAACCAGAAACAGCGGCAGAAGCGCCTGACCTGGGCTACAGAGAAGCAGCACTGGACTGTCGCTCAAATTTTGCATGTCATTGGGAAATCAAGGTGCCAGAGTCTGGAGGAAGACTGGGGAGAAGGAAATGCCAAAATGCCTGAAGTCCAGTGTCAAGCACCCACAGTCAGTGATGGTCTGGGGTGCCATGTCAGCTGCTGGTGTTGGTCCACTGTGTTTTATCAAGGGCAGGGTCAATGCAGCTAGCTATCAGGAGATTTTGAGCACTCCATGCTTCCATCTGCTGAAAAGCTTTATGGAGATGAAGATTTCGTTTTTCAGCACGACCTGGCACCTGCTCACAGTGCCAAAACCACTGGTAAATGGTTTACTGACCATGGTATTACTGTGCTCAATTGGCCTGCCAACTCTCCTGACCTGAACCTCATAGAGAATCTGTGGGATATTGTGAAGAGAAAGTTGAGAGACGCAAGACCCAACACTCTGGATGAGCTTTAAGGTCGCTATCAAGCATCCTGGGCCTCCATAACACCTCAGCAGTGCCACAGGCTGATCGCCTCCATGCCACGCCGCATTGAAGCAGTCATTTCTGCAAAAGGATTCCCCACCAAGCATTGAGTGCATAACTGAACATAATTATTTGAAGGTTGACTTTTTTTGTATTAAAAACACTTTTCTTTTATTGGTCGGATGAAATATGCTAATTTTTTGAGATTTTGAGAATTTTGGGTTTTCATGAGCTGTATGCCAAAATCATCAGTATTAAAACAATAAAAGACCTGAAATATTTCAGTTGGTGTGCAACAAATCTAAATTATATTAAAGTTAAATATATATATATATATATATATATATATATATATATATATATATATATATATATATATATATATTAAAGAAGGACCTGTATATTCACACAGAGAACAGAGGATCTACACTGGAGGAATATTACACTGATACTGGAGTTATGATCAAAAAGACCCAAAACTTTTGAGCGGTAGTCTCAATGATACTAAAATATCACTGATATAAAAATACAGTTCTTGCCATGATGATGATGATGATATTGATGGAATATTTTTATCAAGTTAATCTTGTGACATCAGAGGCCAGAAAGCGAGTGGGTGGCCGATCACACGAAACACACGAGCACATGAGAGATAAAGAGTACGGCCACTGTCCTCATTGAGCAGGAAATCCCCGCTCAGACACTTCCTGTCTCACATATGGCAAAACACGGCGAAAACACAATGACCAGAAGCCGCAAGCCCACAGGTCATTCTGCACAAACAGCTTGACATGTTAAATACTGCTGCAAAGCATTTCTCAGAGAACAAATGCTCCAGTTTCCACTAACACTCATGTAAATAATTACTGTAATATCAAAACCAACTGTTGGTTTTGTGTATATCTTTAATCATGCAGAATATAATAAAGTTACTGGATTGTTGTTGTTTTATGTCTTTATGATAGTGTCTTGTTCACCATCCTGTTCCTACACCTCGCTCTATTTGCAAACATGCACAATTTGATCAAACTAAATATATAAAAATAAATGTAATTTTTTTTCTTTATTCTTTCTATATATATCTATTGAGATAATATTTGCCATATTGTATTAAAAAGAGGTTTCTCCAGATTACGCATCAACCCTGTTAACATCATACCCATCTCATACGAAAATAAAAATTAATATAAAATAAAACATGAACTAAAACCTCTCCTATACATCTTGTAGAATTAAGCTTTTTACCTGAATGCAAAAAAATTAATAAAATAAAAATAAAAAGTATTTTGTTAAAATCATTTATTGGTTCTTATTTTACTTCCATGCTAAAATAAAATATAAAACAATAATAAAAAAAATTAACAATTTCTACATGCCTTAGTTCAGATTCAGGCTGTTAAAAAAATAAAATAAAATACAAAATAAAAAAAAAGTAAAATATACAAACATGAAATAAAAAAAAAATCAAACCATCTTTAATATTAACTTTTAAAGACATTTTGTCTAATTAAAGGCTTGACATCTTTTATTATATTTATTATTTAATTTTAAGAATCAAAATGAAGATATTGTTTAAGGAAAGTAACTAATAAGTCTTGTTTAATGAAAGAAATACCAAGAAGGTCTTTTAAACATGAACAAATGCCTGCCAATGGGGTCATAAAAATAAACTTAAATCAGAGTGAAATTGGCAGATGTTTGTTTTGTTCTAAGCACTCAATTTACTAACAGGGCTTACACTAACAGGGGTTTACTCTAACAGGGTTTACTCTAACAGGGCTTACTCTAACAGGGTTTACTCTAACAGGGTTTACACTAACAGGGTTTACACTAACAGGGTTTACACTAACAGGGTTTACACTAACAGGGTTTACTCTAACAGGGTTTACTCTAACAGGGTTTACTCTAACAGGGTTTACTCTAACAGGGTTTACACTAACAGGGCTTACTCTAACAGGGTTTACACTAACAGGGTTTACTCTAACAGGGTTTACACTAACAGTTTACTCTAACACGGTTTACACTAACAGGGTTTACAGTAACAGGGCTTACTCTAACAGGGTTTACACTAACAGGGTTTACTCTAACAGGGTTTACACTAACAGGGTTTACACTAACAGGGTTTACACTAACAGGGTTTACACTAACAGGGTTTACTCTAACAGGGTTTACTCTAACAGGGCTTACTCTAACAGGACTTACACTAACAGGGTTTACACTAACAGGGTTTACTCTAACAGGGTTTACTCTAACAGGGTTTACTCTAACAGGGTTTAAACTAACAGGGTTTAAACTAACAGGGCTTACTCTAACAGGGTTTACTCTAACAGGGTTTACACTAACAGGGTTTACACTAACAGGGCTTACTCTAACAGGGTTTACTCTAACAGGGCTTACTCTAACAGGGTTTACTCTAACAGGGTTTACACTAACAGGGTTTACTCTAACAGGGTTTACTCTAACAGGGCTTACTAACAGGGTTTACTCTAACAGGGTTTACTAACAGGGCTTACACTAACAGGGGTTTACTCTAACAGGGCTTACTCTAACAGGGTTTACACTAACAGGGTTTACTCTAACAGGGCTTACTCTAACAGGGCTTACTCTAACAGGGTTTACTCTAACAGGGTTTACACTAACAGGGCTTACTCTAACAGGGTTTACACTAACAGGGTTTACTCTAACAGGGTTTACACTAACACGGTTTACTCTAACACGGTTTACACTAACAGGGTTTACAGTAACAGGGTTTACTCTAACAGGGTTTACACTAACAGGGTTTACTCTAACAGGGTTTACACTAACAGGGTTTACACTAACAGGGTTTACTCTAACAGGGTTTACTCTAACAGGGTTTACACTAACAGGGTTTACTCTAACAGGGTTTACTCTAACAGGGTTTACTCTAAAAGGGTTTACTCTAACAGCGTTTACACTAACAGGGTTTACACTAACAGGGTTTACTCTAACAAGGTTTACTCTAACAGGGTTTACTCTAACAGGGTTTAAACTAACAGGGTTTAAACTAACAGGGCTTACTCTAACAGGGTTTACTCTAACAGGGTTTACTCTAACAGGGTTTAAACTAACAGGGTTTAAACTAACAGGGCTTACTCTAACAGGGCTTACTCTAACAGGGTTTACACTAACAGGGTTTACTCTAACAGGGCTTTCTCTAACAGGGCTTACTCTAACAGCGCTTACTCTAACAGGGCTTACACTAACGGGTTTACTCTAACGGGGTTTACTCTAACGGGTTTACTCTAACGGGGTTTACTCTAACGGGTTTATTCTAACGGGGTTTACACTAACAGGGTTTACTCTAACAGGGTTTACACTAACAGGGTTTACACTAACAGGGTTTACTCTAACAGGGTTTACACTAACAGGGTTTACTCTAACAGGGCTTACTCTAACAGGGTTTACTAACAGGGTTTACACTAACAGGGTTTACACTAACAGGGTTTACACTAACAGGGTTTACTAACAGGGTTTACACTAACAGGGTTTACTCTAACAGGGTTTACACTAACAGGGTTTACTCTAACAGGGTTTACACTAACAGGGTTTACACTAACAGGGTTTACACTAACAGGGTTTACTCTAACAGGGTTTACACTAACAGGGTTTACTCTAACAGGGTTTACACTAACAGGGTTTACTCTAACAGGGTTTACACTAACAGGGTTTACACTAACAGGGTTTACTCTAACAGGGTTTACACTAACAGGGTTTACTCTAACAGGGCTTACTCTAACAGGGTTTACTAACAGGTTTACACTAACAGGGTTTACACTAACAGGGTTTACACTAACAGGGTTTACTAACAGGGCTTACACTAACAGGGTTTACTCTAACAGGGTTTACTCTAACAGGGTTTACTCTAACAGGGTTTACACTAACAGGGTTTACTCTAACAGGGTTTACTCTAACAGGGTTTACTAACAGGGTTTACTCTAACAGGGTTTAATCTAACAGGGTTTACTCTAACAGGGTTTAATCTAACAGGGTTTACTCTAACACTGTTTACTCTAACAGGGTTTACACTAACAGGGTTTACTCTAACAGGGTTTACTCTAACAGGGTTTACTCTAAAGGGGTTTACACTAACAGGGTTTACACTAACAGGGTTTACTCTAACAGGGCTTACTCTAACAGGGTTTACACTAACAGGGTTTACACTAACAGGGTTTACTCTAACAGGGCTTACACTAACAGGGTTTACTCTAACAGGGCTTACTCTAACAGGGTTTACACTAACAGGGTTTACACTAACAGGGTTTACTCTAACAGGGTTTACTAACAGGGTTTACTAACAGGGCTTACTAACAGGGTTTACTAACAGGGTTTACTCTAACAGGGTTTACACTAACAGGGTTTACTCTAACAGGGTTTACACTAACAGGGTTTACTCTAACAGGGTTTACACTAACAGGGTTTACTCTAACAGGGTTTACTCTAACAGGGTTTACTCTAACAGGGTTTACTAACAGGGTTTACTCTAACAGGGTTTAATCTAACAGGGTTTACTCTAACAGGGTTTAATCTAACAGGGTTTAATCTAACAGGGTTTACTCTAACACTGTTTACTCTAACAGGGTTTACACTAACAGGGTTTACTCTAACAGGGTTTACTCTAACAGGGTTTACACTAACAGGGTTTACTAACAGCGTTTACTCTAACACTGTTTACTCTAACAGGGTTTACTCTAACAGGGTTTACACTAACAGGGTTTACACTAACAGGGTTTACACTAACAGGGTTTACTCTAACAGGGCTTACTCTAACAGGGTTTACACTAACAGGGTTTACACTAACAGGGTTTACTCTAACAGGGCTTACACTAACAGGGTTTACACTAACAGGGTTTACTCTAACAGGGTTTACTCTAACAGGGCTTACACTAACAGGGTTTACACTAACAGGGTTTACACTAACAGGGTTTACACTAACAGGGTTTACTCTAACAGGGTTTACTCTAACAGGGTTTACACTAACAGGGTTTACACTAACAGGGTTTACACTAACAGGGTTTACTCTAACAGGGTTTACTCTAACAGGGTTTACTCTAACAGGGTTTACTCTAACAGGGTTTACTCTAACAGGGTTTACACTAACAGGGTTTACACTAACAGGGTTTACTCTAACAGGGCTTACTCTAACAGGGTTTACTCTAACAGGGTTTACACTAACAGGGTTTACACTAACAGGGTTTACTCTAACAGGGTTTACTCTAACATTGCTTACTCTAACAGGGTTTACTCTTAACAGGGTTACCCTAACCCTAACTGTCAGGATCTACTAAACATGCTCAGTGAAGAATTAGTGTTGAAAAGGCGTGGACAGGATTATTTTTGCGGCTGACCTTGTTGATTATGCATTTTCAGACGCAGTATTTATGGAAGGAGAGTTTTTAAATCAATCATGCTTGATTTACTAAAGTTTGCACATGGGAAAGACATGGGTTTGACTGAGCTTACCTGTATCCCAGCGGGAATGTCATAGACGATGCGGATAGTTTTGGTATCAGAGTGTCCCGGTAGAGAATGAGGAATGACGTGGTACTCCATCTTCCCAGGCGGCTGCGTGCCGGTCTTCTCCCCATAGATGGCCTTACAGGTGGGACACTGCAGACTGCCGTCCTGACACACACACACACACGACACACAACACATGAAGAAACCTCCAGAGGACTCTGGGACTGACACTGTGTGTGTGGATGCTGTGTTCCTCATGTTCTGACCTTATTGCCGTTGTTGTACATGGCCACTAGACACAGGAGATGGTACATGTGGCCGCACTTTCCCAGTTTTCCCACCAGCTCGGGTTTGATGCCCTTGTAGCTCAGCACTCCCTCGTATCCGGACGCCGTGGCCAGCCGCTCCATGCAGATGGTGCAGTCCTGACGGATATCAATAATGAGTAACACTGACAGACATCTGCTGCCTCAGTCATTAGCTCTGCTAGTAAACAAGACCACGCTCGGACAGTCACATGACGCTCATCAATCACACGTGTGCAGGAATCACCTCATCTGGAGCCGCTTTGACTTTCTCTGTGTACCGGCGAACCACATCCTCTGGGTTTTTCCCTGAGGACAAAACAAATCACACAAACAGTGAGATCTTCTTGTGTGTTTGAAATTAAATAAAATAAAAATGCATGTATTTTTGTTAAGATCATGTATTGGTTCTTATTTACGTGCATGTTAAAATTAGATGTAAAAAATAATAAATACAACCATTTCTATATGATATTATGCAGAGACTTTACATACAAAAATATGCTATAGAGAACATTTGCCATATTTATTTAACAAATGTAGTCTTCAAACTATAGTTAAGTCAGTAAACATACACACACACACACAGTGTTTATTCCTCAAAGCGTCTCATGACCTTTAGCGCATGAACACACACCTGCTGTCGGACTGTCGATACACCATTGATTCCTGTTACTTGACTTTTGCAGGAACGGAAGCACAATGTAAGCATGACGTTGAGCAGATCTAACATGGCTCAGGAGTTGTGTAAGAGAAACCTGTCACTGTGTTGTTGCTTGTTTCACACTCTGTGTGTAAAGTGTGTTCTGCTCAGATCAGCAAAAAAATGAGACAGAGAATCAATCGCTAGACACACACACACACACACACACACACACACACACACACTCTGCTGCCTAACCTTTGCGGAGGTGTTTCTTCTTGGTCTTGCGTCGGATGCTGTTGATTCCCGGCACCGGCTTCAGGTCACTCTTGCTGACCGGTGGGGGGTGAAGGATGGGTTTAGGGGCCCGAGTCAAACACACGGGGAGCCCGGCAGCGCACATGAGGATACCCGTCATGCCTGAGAGAAACAGACATGTGTGATAGATATACGTTTACACCATGCCAATAAAGCAGTTTTATTCATTTATTCCTAATTTGTCATTTTTTGTTTTTAAATCATTCATTGGTACTTATTTTACTTGCATGTTAAAATCAAATAAAAATGTAATAATAAAAACAATTTCAACATAGATAACGTGTTTACTTGCATGTTAAATAAAAACGATTTCTTTACACCTTTGTACAGAGTTAAGCTGTTTATTTGCAAAATGAAGTAAAATAAAAATAATAAGATAAAATAAACCAATTTTATATACCTTTGTAGCGCTAAGTTGTTTACTTGCAAAATAAAATAAAAATAATAAAATAAAATAAAACTGTTTATACCTTTGTAGAGTTGAGCTGTTGCAAAATAAAATACAAAATAAAATAATTTTCATAATCCTTTGTACAAAGTTAACCGGTTTACGTGCAAAATAAAATAAAAATAATAATAAAATAATAAATAAAAAATGTATATACCTTTGTAGAGTTAAGTTGTTTACTTGCTAAATAAAATAAAACATAATAAAATAAAAATGTGTTATATACCTTTGTAGAGTTATTGACTATATAAAAAATAAAACAATTTTCATACTCCTTTGTACAGAGTTAAACTGTTTACTTGCAAAATGAAAATATTAAAATAAAATAGAAGGTTTTTGTTTTCCACCAAACTGTAGTTGTGCCGTACCTGCTAAGGCAGGATGGACCGGTCCCGATCCAGTGAGGTTCTTCACAGGAAGCGCAGGAACCCTGAAAATGACACACATCAGACAGTCAGTGATCCATTTGACCTGAAACATTAACAGCTGATATCCGATAAGAGACCATCCAGCCCTCTCCTGATGAGACACGAACATACGGCCAAAACACACAGACTCACACAGACTAAAACTCACAACCTTCCTCGTCCACTCAAACTCCATCAAAGGAAGTTCTGAACGACCCAATCAGCATCCAGTGAGCAACACTGAATCCACCATCAGATCACACATGTAAACAGAAAGCTTAAGATGCGTTGATCTGAATATCATCTTCAATACATCAGCGGGCTTATCGGATCACATGAGGAACAAAAACTCAGAACAGAAAATGAGGAGAGACGATCAGCCCATCCAGCACATGAACTCACAATCATCTCACTGGTGTTCACCCAAGCCCTAATAGTTTCAGCCACTGGACCTTATCAGTGAACAAGAGAAATCAGACAGAGAGCGATGAAGATGATGACGACGATGATGCATTTATAGATAAAATATGATCAGAAAGTTTATTTTTGACTGTGTCTGAAAGAAATGCTACTGTAGGATGCAGGGCTATTATAGTTAACACAATTAAAACCATAAACAAACTTTATTACTGGAAATATTAAATAATTTGTGAAAAAATCTATATATTTTTTGTACAGAGTAAAGATGTTTACTTACTAAAATAAAATAAAAAAATTAAAAGTATTAAAACTATAATAGTATCTCAAGTATACTAAGGTAACATAAATCATCTCAATCAGCCTATATCTAATAAATGGAATTATAACTTAAGGAATAAAAATAAAATAAAAAATATTCTTAATTAGCCTATAGATTAACTAATAAATGGAATTATTACATAACTCAATTAATTAAAAAAAATAATTAAATAAAAAAATTACATTAAAAATTAAATATAATAAAATAAAAAATGTGTCAATAGGTCATCTAATAAATTAAATTATTACATAACTCAATGAAAATAAAATATAAAAAAATGATTCTGTTCAACTGGCCTATAATTAAGATGTTTGAAGTGTACATCTGTAAATGGAATTATTACATAACTCAATGAAATAAAATCATTGTACAGGGTTGAGCTGTTTACTTGCATGATCAAATAAAACACTTTCTATACACCTGTCTGCAGAGTTAAGCTGTTAACCTGGAGCAAAACAGAGCGTCTCATATCAATACGCAGCAGGAAACGGTTGCGCTCGTCTCGTTTCATGTCTTATCTCTCCTGTTATAGATCTCAAACACTCTCTCGTTTCCACGTGCAGCGAGTCAAAGCCCTGCCGCCGCGGTCGAGCCACCGAACCAACATGAGCGCGATCCTACCGTCTGTCCTCCTCCGAGTCTCCATCCGTCTCCATCATCTCTTCTGCTCTTATTAAACGCTACACAACACAAACTTCCTCTTCTGATCTCAGACACGCTTGCTCTCACAGGAAGTGAAACAGGAAGCCAGTCGTTGAGTTGAATTGAACTCTGAAGCCTGTTAGTGTTCATATAGAAGCCAAATCAAGATAACACTGAAACAGGTCAGATGTTGTAAAGCTCATTAGAAAACAAATCTGCTTCAAATACCTTTATGAAACGTACTGTACCATCGCACTGAATGATTAACAGACATAGTAACATAACATACTGTAACATAACATTCTTTAACATACCGTAACACTGTAACAACATACTGTAACATAACTTACTGTAAAATAACATACTGCAACATAACGTAACATAACTTACTGTAAAATAACATACTGCAACATAACGTAACAACATACTGTAACATAACTTACTGTAAAATAACATACTGCAACATAACGTAACAACATACTGTAACATAACTTACTGTAAAATAAAACTGCAACATAACATAACATACCACACTGTAACAACACGTTACAGTGTTATGTTATAGTGTTATGTTACGTGTCATGTTACAGTATGTCATGTTACAGTGTTATGTTACAGTATGTTATGTTACGGTGTTATGTTACAGTATGTCATGTTACAGTGTTATGTTACAGTGTGTTATGTTACAGTGTGTTATGTTACAGTGTGTTATGTTACAGTATGTTATGTTACAGTGTTATGTTACAGTATGTTATGTTACAGTATGTTATGTTACGTGTTATGTTAAAGTGTTGTTACAGTGTGTTATGTTACAGTGTGTTATGTTACACTATATCATGTTACAGTGTTATGTTACGGTGTTATGTTAAAGTGTTGTTACAGTGTGTTATGTTACAGTGTGTTATGTTACACTATATCATGTTACAGTGTTATGTTACAGTATGTTATGTTACGGTGTTATGTTAAAGTGTTGTTACAGTGTGTTATGTTACAGTGTGTTATGTTACACTATATCATGTTACAGTGTTATGTTACAGTGTTATGTAACAGTATGTTATGTTACAGTGTTATGTTACAGTATGTTATGTTACGGTGTTATGTTACGGTGTTATGTTACAGTGTTATGTTACAGTGTTATGTTACAGTGTTATGTTACAGTGTTATGTTACAGTATGTTATGTTACAGTATGTTATGTTACAGTATGTTATGTTACAGTATGTTATGTTACAGTGTTATGTTACAGTATGTTATGTTACAGTATGTTATGTTACGGTGTTATGTTACGGTGTTATGTTACAGTGTTATGTTACAGTATGTGATGTTACAGTATGTTATGTTACAGTGTGTTATGTTACAGTATGTTATGTTACAGTGTGTTATGTTACAGTGTTATGTTACAGTGTTATGTTACAGTATGTTATGTTACAGTATGTTATGTTACGGTGTTATGTTACGGTGTTATGTTACAGTATGTTATGTTACAGTATGTTATTTTACAGTATGTTATGTTACAGTGTTATGTTACAGTATGTTATGTTACAGTGTTATGTTACAGTATGTTATGTTACAGTATGTTATGTTACAGTATGTTATGTTACGGTGTTATGTTACGGTGTTATGTTACAGTGTTATGTTACAGTGTTATGTTACAGTGTTATGTTACAGTATGTTATGTTACAGTATGTTATGTTACAGTATGTTATGTTACGGTGTTATGTTACGGTGTTATGTTACGGTGTTATGTTACAGTGTTATGTTACAGTATGTTATGTTACAGTATGTTATGTTACAGTATGTTATGTTACAGTGTTATGTTACGGTGTTATGTTACAGTATGTTATGTTACAGTATGTTATGTTACAGTATGTTATGTTACAGTGTTATGTTACAGTGTTATGTTACAGTGTTATGTTACAGTATGTTATGTTACAGTATGTTATGTTACAGTGTTATGTTACAGTGTTATGTTACAGTGTTATGTTACAGTGTTATGTTACAGTATGTTATGTTACAGTGTTATGTTACAGTATGTTATGTTACAGTGTTATGTTAAAGTGTTATGTTACGTGTTATGTTACAGTTATGTTACAGTGTTATGTTACAGTATGTAATGTTACAGTGTTATGTTACAGTGTTATGTTACAGTGTTATGTTACAGTGTTATGTTACGGTGTTATGTTACAGTGTTATGTTACAGTGTTATGTTACAGTGTTATGTTACAGTGTTATGTTACAGTGTTATGTTACAGTGTTATGTTAGTGTTATGTTACAGTGTTATGTTACAGTGTTATGTTACAGTATGTTATGTTACAGTGTTATGTTACAGTGTTATGTTACAGTGTTATGTTACGGTGTTATGTTACGGTGTTATGTTAGTGTTATGTTACAGTGTTATGTTACAGTGTTATGTTACAGTATGTTATGTTACAGTATGTTATGTTACGGTGTTATGTTACGGTGTTATGTTACGGTGTTATGTTACGGTGTTATGTTACAGTGTTATGTTACAGTGTTATGTTACAGTGTTATGTTACAGTGTTATGTTACAGTATGTTATGTTACAGTGTGTTATGTTACGGTGTTATGTTACAGTATGTCATGTTACAGTGTTATGTTACAGTGTTATGTTACAGTATGTTATGTTACGGTGTTATGTTACGGTGTTATGTTACAGTGTTATGTTACAGTGTTATGTTAGTGTTATGTTACAGTATGTTATGTTACAGTGTTATGTTACGGTGTTATGTTACAGTATGTCAAGTTACAGTGTTATGTTACAGTGTTATGTTATAGTGTTATGTTACGGTGTTATGTTACAGTATGTCATGTTACAGTGTTATGTTACAGTGTTATGTTATAGTGTTATGTTACAGTGTTATGTTACAGTATGTCATGTTACAGTGTTATGTTACAGTGTGTTATGTTACAGTATGTCATGTTACAGTGTTATGTTACAGTGTGTTATGTTACAGTGTGTTATGTTACAGTATGTCATGTTACAGTGTTATGTTATGGTGTTATGTTACGGTGTTAAGTTACAGTATGTCATGTTACAGTGTTATGTTACAGTTTTATAGTGTTATGTTACGGTGTTATATTACGGTGTTATGTTACAGTGTTATGTTACAGTGTTATGTTACAGTATGTTATGTTACAGTATGTCATGTTACAGTGTTATGTTAGTGTTATGTTACAGTGTTATGTTACAGTATGTTATGTTACAGTATGTTATGTTACAGTATGTTATGTTACAGTATGTTATGTTACAGTATGTTATGTTACAGTGTTATGTTACAGTATGTTATGTTACAGTGTTATGTTACAGTATGTTATGTTACAGTATGTTGTTACAGTTTTATGTTAAAGTGTTATGTTAAAGTGTTATGTTATAGTGTTATGTTACAGTGTTATGTTACAGTATGTTATGTTACAGTATGTTATGTTACAGTATGTTACAGTGTTATGTTAGTGTTATGTTACAGTATGTTATGTTACAGTGTTATGTTACAGTATGTTATGTTACAGTGTTATGTTACAGTATGTTATGTTACAGTATGTTACAGTGTTATGTTACAGTGTTATGTTACAGTGTGTTATGTTACAGTATAATATGTTACAGTGTTATGTTACAGTGTTATGTTACAGTATGTTATGTTACAGTATGTTATGTTACAGTGTTATTTTACAGTATGTTATGTTAAAGTGTTGTTACAGTTTTATGTTACAGTATGTTATGTTACAGTATGTTATGTTACAGTATGTTATGTTACAGTGTTATGTTACAGTATGTTATGTTACAGTGTGTTATGTTACAGTATTTTATGTTACAGTATGTTATGTTACAGTATGTTATGTTACAGTGTTATGTTACAGTATGTTATGTTACAGTATGTTATGTTACAGTATGTTATGTTTTTACAGTGTTGTTACAGTATGTTATGTTACAGTATGTTATGTTACAGTTTTGTTACAGTGTTATGTTACAGTATGTTACAAACACTAACATACTGCATAATATACGAACATAACATACTGTAAAATAACATACTGCAACATAACGTAACATAACATACTGTAACATAACTTACTGTAAAATAATGTAACACTGTAACATAACACTGCAACATAACATTGTAACTGTAAATAACACTGTAAATAAAATACTGTAACATAACACAACATAACATTATAACAACATACTGTATTGTAAAGTAACGTAACATACTGTAAAATAACAAAACATAACACGTAACAACTAAACATAACACAACGCATAAAATAAAACATAACAACATAACATAACATAACACTACAGTATGTTGTTATATTATGTTATGTTATGTTGTTATGTGTTATGTTGTGTTGTTCTGTGATGTTATGCGTTATGCTACGTTATGTAAAGTAATGTAGCATAAAACATAACATGTAACATAACATACTGTAATGTAAAGTAACGTAACATAAAACTGTAATGCAACTTAACGGAACATAATGTAACATAATATAACGTAACAACATACTGTAACATGACCTATCATCACCTCACAACATATATGATTTTGTTATGTTACAGTGTTATGTTACAGTATGTTATGTTACAGTATATGTTACAGTGTTATGTTACAGTATGTTATGTTACAGTATATGTTACAGTGTTATGTTACAGTATGTTATGTTACAGTGTTATGTTACAGTATGTTATGTTACAGTATGTTGTTACAGTGTTATGTTAAAGTGTTATGTTATAGTGTTATGTTACAGTGTTATGTTACAGTGTTATGTTACAGTATGTTATGTTACAGTATGTTACAGTGTTATGTTAGTGTTATGTTACAGTATGTTATGTTACAGTGTTATGTTACAGTATGTTATGTTACAGTGTTATGTTACAGTGTTATGTTACAGTATGTTATGTTACAGTATAATATGTTACAGTGTTATGTTACAGTGTTATGTTACAGTGTTATGTTACAGTATGTTATGTTACAGTATGTTATGTTACAGTGTTATTTTACAGTATGTTATGTTATGTTATGTTACAGTGTTATGTTACAGTATGTTATGTTACAGTATGTTATGTTACAGTGTTATGTTACAGTATGTTATGTTACAGTGTGTTATGTTACAGTATGTTATGTTACAGTATGTTATGTTACAGTGTGTTATGTTACAGTATGTTATGTTACAGTGTTATGTTACAGTATGTTATGTTACAGTATGTTATGTTATGTTGTTACAGTGTTGTTACAGTATGTTATGTTACAGTATGTTATGTTACAGTTTTGTTACAGTGTTATGTTACAGTATGTTACAAACACTTGTAACATAACGTAACATAACATACTGTATATACTGCAACATAGCATAACAACATACTGTAACAAAACTTACTGTAAAATAACAATGTAACACTGTAACATAACACTGCAACATAAAATACTGTAACATAACACAACATAACATTATAACAACATACTGTATTGTAAAGTAACGTAACATACTGTAAAATAAC
The DNA here is from genome assembly GCA_023029165.1 of Gobiocypris rarus. Classification (NCBI taxonomy): domain Eukaryota; kingdom Metazoa; phylum Chordata; class Actinopteri; order Cypriniformes; family Gobionidae; genus Gobiocypris; species Gobiocypris rarus. Next base: position 2,050,130 of record CM040928.1, read on the forward strand.
AAAACATAACACGTAACAACTAAACATAACACAACGCATAAAATAAAACATCACAACATAACATAACATAACACTACAGTATGTTGTTATATTATGTTATGTTATGTTGTTATGTGTTATGTTGTGTTGTTCTGTGATGTTATGCGTTATGCTACGTTATGTAAAGTAATGTAGCATAATAAAACATAACATGTAACATAACATACTGTAATGTAACGTAACATAAAACTGTAATGCAACTTAACGGAACATAATGTAACATAATATAACGTAACAACATACTGTAACATGACCTATCATCACCTCACAACATATATGATTTTGTTATGTTACAGTGTTATGTTACAGTATGTTATGTTACAGTATATGTTACAGTGTTATGTTACAGTATGTTATGTTACAGTATATGTTACAGTGTTATGTTACAGTATGTTATGTTACAGTGTTATGTTACAGTGTTATGTTACAGTATGTTATGTTACAGTATGTTGTTACAGTGTTATGTTAAAGTGTTATGTTACAGTATGTTATGTTACAGTATGTTATGTTACAGTATGTTACAGTGTTATGTTACAGTGTTATGTTACAGTGTTATGTTACAGTATGTTATGTTACAGTATGTTACAGTGTTATGTTACAGTATGTAATGTTACAGTATGTTATGTTACAGTATGTTACAGTGTTATGTTACAGTGTTATGTTACAGTGTTATGTTACAGTATGTTATGTTACAGTATGTTGTTACAGTGTTATGTTAAAGTGTTATGTTACAGTATGTTATGTTACAGTATGTTATGTTACAGTATGTTATGTTACAGTATGTTACAGTGTTATGTTACAGTATGTTATGTTACAGTATGTTATCTTACAGTATGTTATATTACAGTGTTGTTACAGTGTTATGTTAAAGTGTTATGTTACAGTATGTTATGTTACAGTGTTATGTTACAGTGTTATGTTACAGTATGTTATGTTACAGTATGTTATGTTACAGTGTTATGTTACAGTATGTTATGTTACAGTATGTTACAGTGTTATGTTACAGTGTTATGCTAAAGTATGTTATGTTACAGTATGTTACAGTGTTATGTTACAGTGTGTTATGTTACAGTATGTTATGTTACAGTGTGTTATGTTACAGTATGTTATGTTACAGTGTTATGTTACAGTATGTTATGTTACAGTATGTTATGTTACAGTATGTTATGTTACAGTGTTATGTTACAGTGTTATGTTACAGTGTTATGTTACAGTATGTTATGTTACAGTGTTATGTTACAGTGTTGTTACAGTTTTATGTTACAGTATGTTATGTTACAGTGTGTTATGTTACAGTATTTTATGTTACAGTATATTATGTTACAGTATGTTATGTTACAGTGTTGTTATAGTGTTATGTTACAGTATGTTATGTTACAGTATGTTATGTTATGTTGTTACAGTGTTGTTACAGTATGTTATGTTACAGTATGTTATGTTACAGTTTTGTTACAGTGTTATGTTACAGTATGTTACAAACACTGTAACATACTGCAACATAACGTAACATAACATACTGCAACATAACGTAACATAACAGTGTAAAATAACATACTGCAACATAACGTAACATAACATACTGTAACAAAACTTACTGTAAAATAACAATGTAACACTGTAACATAACACTGCAACATAAAATACTGTAACATAACACAACATAACATTATAACAACATACTGTATTGTAAAGTAACGTAACATACTGTAAAATAACAAAACATAACACGTAACAACTAAACATAACACAACGCATAAAATAAAACATCACAACATAACAACATAACACTACAGTATGTTGTTATATTATGTTATGTTATGTGTTTATGTGTTATGTTGTGTTGTTCTGTGATGTTATGCGTTATGCTACGTTATGTAAAGTAATGTAACATAATAAAACATAACATGTAACATAACATACTGTAATGTAAAGTAACGTAACATACAACTGTAATGCAACTTAACGGAACATAATGTAACATAATATATTGAACAACATACTGTAACATAACCTATCATCACCTCACAACATATATGATTTTGCTCAATACGCCTATTAAGTGATTATGAATAATGAGGATGTTTGAAATGTACATCTGATCCATTAAATTAATACTCAATGAACAATAAAATAATTAAAATTATTATGCTACATATTGTTCATTTTACAAAAAAACCCAAGAAAAACACTCTACATTTTGCTCAATTGGCCTATGGAATATGATGAATAATGAAGGTAAGTATATCAGGAGCCGTATTCACAAAGCATTTTATCTTAGCACTAAACGACAGTCAGAGTTTCCTCTTCAAACTGCTAACCTAAGGAACATGTGTGAACTCGCCAAACAACTGCCACAGGACATTAGACATTATCTTCTTTTTTATTTATTATTTTGGGCATTTTTGCCTTTTTGTTATGATAGGACAGGCAGCAGACAAGAAGAAGTGACGTGGAAGAGAGAAAGGCGAGGATTAGGATTGCTTGTGATTTATGAGTCCTTTTGACTATTCCTAACTTCACAGATTTAGGAGCTGCTTTAACGCTAAAATGCTTTGGAGCTAAAACTAGGACTGACACGCCCATTTTCTCCTGGGAGTTTCTCCTAAATTGGCACGTTAGGAGCTACTGCGACCCCCGATCCATGGAATTATTAAATAATAACTCAATGGATAATAAATAAAATAAAATAACTAAATAAATTGCTCAATTGACCTATGGATTATGATGAACAATGAAGATGTTTGAAATGTACATCTGATCCATGAAATTATTAAATAATAACTCAATGGGTAATAAAATAAATTAAGTTAAATTAAAAAAAAAAAATTAAATTGAATCAAAAATTTTTTAATGGTTTTTATTGAATAAAAAAATTCAATTAATGTCCTAAAAGGTCTCACTTTAATTTTAAACATTCGTTACTATACAAAACTAAATGAATGACTGGATCCACAGAGCTCACATTAACAAATAGACATGAACACATTAATATGCAAAATAATATAAATGCACAGATCACTGACAAAAAAATAAACCATAAACCTCAAAACAGATCTCACAAACGTTCATGTTCAGATGAAAAGTGAAGATTAATAAAAGCATTGAATACATGAGTTTTGGAGTCGAGAGGAAAACTGAAGTACGGTGTTTGGGTGGAAACTGTAGCTCCTGCTCCACAGTAAGTGTGTGTAAGCGCTCCGTCCCTGAACCTGTCCGACCCCGCCCTCTAGTGGCGGTGCAGAATCACACTGTAATCAGTGCAACACCACTTCCTTCTGTGTGAAGTGTGTGTGGAGGCGCTGCTGTGCATGTGTGTGTGCCTCTAAACATCAGAACCAGAAGCGTTTCTCGCCTTTCATCATCACATAAACTGTCCCCATTTTTTTGATAATTTTCTTTTGGTACTGATTGATATGGGATATGAATTGTCTTTATCTCCAGTAGATTCGTTCACAAGCTGCATGTACAATAAAGATCTGCTTTATTGCTAATATAAAAATGTTTCCTGTATCCTGGTACTATTTCAATATAACCGCTCAGAGTGAACTGAGCAAATTAATCAAACTGAATCAATATCAGTAGCCGTTGAGATAAAAAATGATTAATTCGCGAATATGGCATCGTTTGAGTCTTAATAGCTGATTGCACTGCAAAAAGAAATTATTTTCTTACTTAGTACTTTTCTCTTGAGAAGCAATAAATGTTTAGATATTTGGAGTGGAAAAACAGACAAAAGTACTGAGTGAGAAGAATCTTTTGCCGTGTGAAAACAACATGATTGCTGGAATACTACAGGATTATCAGGTTGTATATTTCCATTATCAGACAAGGATTTATGAGTATTTATTATTTATCAGGGGTAAGTGCCGCAGTAAAAAAGGACAATTAGTTGCAGACCGATAGTGAAACGTCACTACTAAAGTGGAAGTGAATACAAAGTGTAATTGCATTAGTATGAAAACCTCTGACTATATGAGAGATCACAGCTGAGAGATCGACGGTGGTGTTTTGTGCACGTGATGGTGTTTATACGGTATCTTACACTATCTGCTTTAGTGTGTGTGTGTGTGTGTGTGTGTGTGTGTGTGTGTGTGTGTGTGTGTGTGTGTGTGTGTGTGTGTGTGTGTGTGTGTGTGAGAGAGAGAGAGAGAACCACGCTCATCCTGTGTGTGGAACCGCTCGCCTGGGAACAAAGCAAACTTATCTCTCTTTACACTCTTTCTCTCTTCGTCTCTGCGCTGCTCTCTGTGTTTTTGCTGAAGTGTGTTTGTGGGTTCAGAAATGTGGTTTCATCGTCACTTCACATTTCCTAGGATTTATACCCCTTCATTAGGTGCTTTACTGACTGTGTGTGTGTGTGTGTGTCTCTTCTCTGCTGAGGCTCCGTTTTGCCTTGATCCATTATTCATCTTCCCCCTGTGTATCACAGTCTGGATGGCAACGATTCACACACACACACACACACACACACACACACACGCATGCGGTTTAACTCGACCAAAGACACACTCAAACAATGATTTTCACACGCTCAGAGGAAAGGACAAGATTTATAGATGCTTTACAGCAGCACAGTGTGTGCGTGTCTATATGTGAGTGTGTGTGTGTTTGTGTGTGTGTGTGTGTGTGTGTGTGTGTGTGTGTGTGTGTGTGTGTGTGTGTGCATGTGAGTGAGTTTGTGTGTGTGTGTGTGTGTGTGTGTGTGTGTGTGTGTGTGTGTGTGTGTGTGTGTGTGTGTGTGTGTGTGTGTGCATGTGAGTGTGTGTGCATGTGAGTGTGTGTGTGTGTGTGCATGTGAGTGAGTTTGTGTGTGTGTGTGTGTGTGTGTGTGCATGTGAGTGTGTGTGTGTGTGTGTGTGTGTGTGTGTGTGTGTGTGTGTGTGTGTGTGTGTGTGTGTGTGTGTGTATGTGAGTGTGTGCGCATGTGAGTGTGTGTGTGTGTGTGTGCATGTGAGTGAGTTTGTGTGTGTGTGTGTGCATGTGAGTGTGTGTGTGTGTGTGTGTGTGTGTGTGCGTGCGTGTGCATGTGAGTGTGTGTGTGTGTGTGTGTGTGTGTGTGTGTGTGCATGTGAGTGTGTGTGTGTGTGTGTGCGTGCGTGTTTGACTGATTCACTGTCACAGTGCAAAAGGACACTATTGATTATTTCTCAGTTCAAGACAATCAATCCCTACAAAACTGAACAGCATCAATAAACAAAGAAAAAAATTATACAATGAAGTGCAAACCGCCTAAGATAAAGATATTCATTCATCAAACCTATCTATCCATCCCTCCATCCATCCATCTATTTATCTATCTGATAGAAAAAACGGCAGATACTGTAGATAAACAGATAGATAGAACGATGGATGGATGGAACTACAGATAGAGCGATAGAACATTAGATAAAACGATAGAGCGATATATAGGATGGGAGGAACAACAGATAGATAGAACGAGATCTTATGATGGATGGATGGAACGATAGATAGAATGATAGATAGAACGATAGAGCGATAGATAGATAGATAGATAGATAGATAGATAGATAGATAGATAGATAGATAGATAGATAGATAGATAGATAGATAGATAGATAGATAGATAGATAGACAGATAGACAGATAGATAGATAATCTCTTACCCAGGAGGTATGGATCCTCGGCCCGCTGACACCATGATCCGCTGCGTTCCCGGCCGGTTCAGATTATTCTGTCCGTTAATAGTAAGCGTGTGATTGGTCGGAAGCGCCACCAGCGCAGGGGCGCCTGGGAAATTCACCCCGTTCATCTCCATCTTCCCAGCTCCGCCTACATTGACCTTTATGTTGTTATGGTGTCCCCTAGCAACAGTTGTCATGGGTGAGTAGAGGGAGGAGCCAGCGAAGGTGTTGCTCTGCCTCACAACGCCCGGCGTCTGATTGGCTCCGCCCTCCGTCCCGTACAGTTTCCTCCTCTGCTGCAGGGCCAGGATGGCATTGGACGCGGCCCGTGTGCTGTGGACCAGCAGGCACTGCTGGCAGGTGCACGGGGTGCCCGAGTTGGTGCCCACGGGCCAGGACTGGGACTTAGGGATGGATCCGGCGATGAGTGGATACGCAAGGTCCATCCGCCGGCGAATGCGCCGCTTCCTCTGGCTCTGCCGATTGGTTTGCGACATGCCATCAAAGTCCACCAGGTAACTGAAGCCCAGCGAGCTCAGGTCCAGCCAGGGGTGCTGCTTCTCGTAGGCGTTCTGGATGCTGACGCACAACTCCATGTCGTAGGGCGTCCAGGATCCACAGTCGTTTTCCCACTCCCATACGATGCCCTTGCCCGGAGACGAGGACGGGTCGTAGAAATTGCGCTGCACGGGACGCATTGTGCCTATAGCAGGAGAGAGAGAGAACTGATGAAGAACTAATGAACTAATGCACTGCATTCATCAAAGGTATGCATTATAAGCAGGGCTCGACATTAACGCTTGTCCGGGATAAGTGGAAAATTGGGTATTGTTCAACTCGACATGTTGCACCAGATCTAAAGAGACCAGTTTTGTGATTTTTAGCCAAACAGTTCATAGGTTACAAGAAAAAAATTGACATTTTTCACATCTCCTGACCACTAGGTGGCACTGTGGCGAAACAGCGCAGGTAGACACACACATGCTTCTGTCAGCATGGTCTGAAGATGATCTGGTTCATTTTTGGTGAAAATCTGAGCAACGGCCTAGGAAGAGTTAGAAAAAGTATTTTCGGGAAAAATAATAAAAATAAAAAAAATTCTGAAAAAGAATTCAAAATGGCGGAAATAATTTCATGACAGGAAATGATAGATCGCAATCATAGATATGGGAAAATTGGGGATCCGTCGACTCGGCATGTTGCATCAAATCTAAAGAGACCAGTTTTGTGATTTTAAGTCAAACGGTTCATAAGTTACAAGAAAAAAAAGAGCAATTTTCATAACTTCTGACCACTAGGTGGCACTGTGCAGAAACAGCGCAGGTAGACTCGGGTTATGGTTGTCATAACACACACCAAGTTTGGTCACTATTCACTAAAGCGTTGCGGAGATATACGTACACTTTGTCGTGTTCTTTGTCAAATTCTTTTGTTTTTTTGAGAATGGTTTGACGAATCAACGTGAATTTTGTCGGCATGGTCTGAAGATTACCTGGTTCATTTTTGGAGAAAATCTGAGCAATGGCCAAGGAGGAGTTCGAAAAACTATCATGATCCAAGGAATCAGAGGGGGGAAATAATTTAGTTTCTAGCCCTCGCGGTTCGAAAGTTATTAGTATAAATGTAATGTAATTTTGGACAGGTGGTGGCGCTAGAGGGATTGAGTAAGAGACTTCAAATTCACTATGGTGACAGTTCAGACTGTCCTCTATCTGTGTGCCAAATTTCATAACTTTCTCGCAGGCGGTTCTATGGGCTGCCATAGACTCGAGAGTGGAAGACTCCAGTGCTCGGCCCCTAATGACAGCTGCAGTGCATCATAAGGTTGCTCTCTCAGATGAGTGTTTGATAAGAAGCTCCAGACCGGACGGATAGTGCGACTGCAGGGATGTGACGGGAAGAAGATGGGAAGAGGAAGAGGAGAGGTGAAGGAGAGCAGCACTGAACTGTTTTACGGCTCATTAAAGAACAATTACAGTCACACACACACGGGATCCTCCACACACACACACACACACACACCAGCACGACTGACCTTGAGTTTCACAATCCAGCCCTGACTTTCCCACCCGGGGCGGATCATAACGGCATTACTGACCCGAGGTCAGACCTCAAAGTGTCACATCCTTAAACTGAATCTGGTACGTTTCGATGAAGCGGCGAACTTTTGCTCCCACAACATACAGGATTTCCCAGTTCCTCATTGGGAACATGATTATTGACAGTTTCTGTTTACTATTGCAAAGTCAACAAAAGAGAGTGTGTTTGTATGAGTGAAGATGTTGCATGATGCAGTTTTTATAAAAGCGTATATCAGACTTCCATATGTTCTGGTCAAACTCTTCAAAAAAGTCAACTTTGATTATTTGGCATTCATTTGATTAATAAAAACACAAGTCAATATTTCCAAGAAAACAGAAACATTTCAATTAGAGAGAAAACATATCAGATTATAAATGAACATCCTGTCAAATTAAAGAAACCCAACTAATGTGACTTGCATCTTTTTAAAAAGTGAGTTTATTATAAATGAATCCATTAAAGATGTGATATGAAAATGTGATCTGGAGATTTCGTCCGTTCCTCCTTTCCTGGAACTGCATGACTAGATGTAAGTTTCCCGCAGGCCTTATCATGACTGACTCTCACACACACTCAATGTGACTTACAGGAAGGTCATGTGTGTAAACGTGAACACACACCATATATCATGCATAAAGGCTCTATGATACATCATCTCTCCTGTACCCAAAATATTCCCAAACCCCGGATGTTGGTCTGATCCTGCCCTGAATTCACCTTCCCTGTCTCTTGCTCGTAACGGTAAACCTGCTGACGGTAAATCCGGCTTTCTGTGCTTTAGAAACGGCACGAGCTCACATCAGGATTAATCGCACAGCCATAATTCTGATGAGGTCTAGTGATCAGCCTCAGATACACACACCCATGGGCGTCGGAACCATTGTGTGTGTGCGGGACAAGACCCACCCACTTTTTACGACCAATTATAACGGACCCACTCACTTTTATCGTCTCTAGTTCAGCACAAGTCTGTTTACCTATGCCAATAACCGATAAACACTAATAGTAAACACGTTAGACACTTTATTTCTACTTTTCTAATATTTACTTCAGTTTTATTGAAATTAAATGCCTTTCCGATCTGATATGTGATAGTAAAAGGGAGTAGAGCGAGTTCGGCAAAAGCCGGATTCGAACCTCAGATCGATTTGCGTCAAAACTTAATGCAATGTGTCTTAAGCAATTTCCGTAATCTTGTCTATCCCAATCAATCATTTAGTAAACGGCAGTATATTTGTATTTAATGTAAATGGTCTCTAATATTACTCCAGTAAAAAAAAATTCTGCGAGAGGACCCACCACATTTTATTTGCTACCGACGCCCATGCACACACCACACACACATACACAAACTCTCACACTCTCACACAAACGCACTCAACACAAACACACAAACACTCAAACACACTCACACACACACTCTCACACACGCTCACACACTCTCACTCAAACACACTCACACATAAACGCACTCAACACAAACACACAAACACTCAAACACACTCACACACACACTCTCACACACTCTCACTCAAACACACTCACACACACTCTCACATGCTCTCACACTCTTACTCAAACACACTCACACATAAACGCACTCAACACAAACACACAAACACTCAAACACACTCACACACACTCTCACACGCTCTCACACACTCTCACTCAAACACACTCACACATAAACGCACTCAACACAAACACACAAACACTCAAACACACTCACACACACTCTCACACGCTCTCACACTCTCACACACTCTCACACACTCTCACACACTCTCACACACGCTCACACACTCTCACTCAAACACACTCACACATAAACGCACTCAACACAAACACACAAACACTCAAACACACTCACACACACTCTCACATGCTCTCACACACTCTTACTCAAACACACTCACACATAAACGCACTCAACACAAACACACAAACACTCAAACACACTCACACACACTCTCACGCTCTCACACACTCTCACTCAAACACACTCACACATGCTCTCACACACTCACACTCAAACACACACACATGCTCTCACACACTCACACACACTCGCACGCGCACTCACACTCACACTCGCACTCGCACTCGCACTCGCACTCGCACTCACACTCACTCTCACACTCACACTCACACTCACACTCACTCACACTCACACTCACTCACTCTCACTCTCACACTCACTCTCACTCAAACACACTCACATATGCTCTCACACACTCACACACACTCACACACACTCAAACGCACTCAAACGCACTCACACGCACTCAAACACTCAAACACACTCACACACACTCTCACACACTCTCACACACTCTCACTCAAACACACTCACACATGCTCTCACACACTCACACACACTCAAACGCACTCACACGCACTCAAACGCACTCACTCGCACGCGCACTCACACTCGCACTCACACTCACTCTCACTCAAACACACTCACATATGCTCTCACACACACACTCAAACACACACACATGCTCTCACACACTCACACACACTCAAACGCACTCACACGCACTCACTCGCACGCGCACTCACACTCGCACTCACACACTCACTCACACTCAAACACGCTCGCTCAAACAAGAAACTCCAACAGGATGTTCTGTCCTCAGACTTCCACTGAGGCCAGCACTTGAACACAGAGTTAAGGAAAACAGACACACACTTTCTCCATGTCCTTCCTGTATGTGCCGGTCACATCCTGCTGGATCCTCCGATGATTTTATCCTCATCTGTCCCTGAACCCAAACCTCACACTTTCCCTTTACACTCGCTCATCCGGTCTCTCATCCTGTCGGTCCGTGTGTCGTCTTCTCGGTCTCGCTCTCACGCATCAGACGTCTGACCAACATCAACATCAGGCCTGTCTGATTTACAGCTCGCTCGCTTATGCAGAAACAGACCATCTGACTGAATGAACACGGAGATGTCTAGATCTGGAAAAGTCATGTCAATTAATAAAATCATAAAGAACCGTGTGTATTTTTATAGATGTTTTCATCTCTAAAGTATTTGATCGGGTAGAAACAGAGTTTCTTTTACTAACATATAATCGACCAACTGGAAAAGTCATGTGACCTTCAAATATTGTTGTATTTTTATATTTCAATATTTTTTTATTTTATCAAAGTTAACATTTACTTTATTATAATATCTAAATTATAATAAAATTATATTACATATACATATACATATATATATATATATATATATATATATATATATATATATATATATATATATATATATATATACACTCACCTAAAGGATTATTAGGAACACCAGTTCAATTTCTCATTAATGCAATTATCTAATCAACCAATCACATGGCATTTGCTTCAATGCATTTAGGGTGTGGTCCTGGTCAAGACAATCTCCTGAACTCCAAACTGAATGTCAGAATGGGAAAGAAAGGGGATTTAAGCAGTTTTGAGCGTGGCATGGTTGTTGGTGCCAGACGGGCCGGTCTGAGTATTTCACAATCTGCTCAGTTTTCACACACAACCATTTCTAGGGTTTACAAAGAATGGTGTGAAAAGGAAAAACATCCAGTATGCGGCAGTCCTGTGGGAAAAAATGCCTTGTTGATGCTAGAGGTCAGAGGAGAATGGGCCGACTGATTCAAGCTGATAGAAGAGCAACTTTGACTGAAATAACCACTCGTTACAACCGAGGTATGCAGCAAAGCATTTGTGAAGCCACAACACGAACAACCTTGAGGCGGATGGGCTACAACAGCAGAAGACCCCACCGGGTACCACTCATCTCCACTACAAATAGGAAAAAGAGGCTACAATTTGCACAAGCTCACCAAAATTGGACAGTTTAAGACTGGAAAAATGTTGCCTGGTCTGATGAGTCTCGATTTCTGTTGAGACATTCAGATGGTAGAGTCAGAATTTGGCGTAAACAGAATGAGAACATGGATCCATCATGCCTTGTTCCCACTGTGCAGGCTGGTGGCGGTGGTGTAATGGTGTGGGGGATGTTTTCTTGGCACACTTTAGGCCCCTTAGTGCCAATTGGGCATGGTTTAAATGCCACGGCCTACCTGAGCATTGTTTCTGACCATGTCCATCCCTTTATGACCACCATGTACTAGGGATGGGCAACAGTGGTCGAGTACTCGAACGTGACAGTGATGATCAATCATGAAAACGATGATCATCCTGACTTAAAAAAATATATTTGTCTATTTTTCTGATCGGTTATTGCGGCATTTTGGGCGGTAACTGAGGTCTGATTGGTTAGCGTTAGAAAGCACGCATTCCAGACCGGCGAAATAAAGTGAAACTGAAGTGCGTGCTGCAGTGATGCCTGAAGTCCCTGTGATCATGAAATACAGTGCGAGATGTGCAGCGCCAATCTGTCATATAGGCCTCGCATTATAATGAGAACACGGTTGTAATAGAGTGCTGTAAATACTCTGTGGATTTCCTTGATCAGCTGATACACGGGGAACTAAAGCACAATGAGAGTAAAGGCTACATCAGAGCGCGGTCAAGTTCACGTGCGCATCCGCGTCCTTTTCTGCAGATTCAAATTATAAGATTATTTTTATGTTGTCTATATCTGATTAACCTCATATAGGATGCGTATGGTTGAGTTTAATAACCAGCTAGCAAAGCGCTGTCGTTATATCGGCTGGTGTTCATTCTCTTCGGTTTCAGCTCAAATGCGAACAGCCCAACATTATCGACTCTGGGTTATTCCAGACGGTCATATTCATTTTAAATAGGCTATTTCTTTTTCAAAATTATTGATGATATTAATAATGCAGCAGTGGTCTTGTGTTCTCGTGTTTTTTAACAGTAGACCTATGTTTTATTTAAAGTTGTTTCTCATCATGGATTCGAAAACGCGCAGTGATGTCTGTATGTGATTTTTCATGAAAAATTTAATTATGTGCAGCGCCAATCTGTCATGTAGGCTACACAGCGTTATAAAGAGAACACGATTGCAGGCCTAATAGTGTTGTAAATTCTCTGTGGGAAAAGCGCATTCAAAACGAGTTTCCCTTTCAAACCATAGCCTACTATAACCTTATGCATCATAATCTACCAGTTATTTTTTTTATAGTCATATGTTCATGTTTTCATAGACGTATCAACATACATTTTTGTAATGGTCTTAAAATAGTTTCATATCTCCATGACGGAGACGCCCCGCCCCCCGCACAAGCCCCGCCCACGAGTACTCAAGTACCCGTTTTTGAGACCTATCGATGATCGAAATGAGAAATTGACAAAAATTCCCATCCCTACCATGTTCCCATCCTCTGATGGCTACTTCCTGCAGGATAATGTCACAAAGCTCAAATCATTTCAAATTGGTTTATTTATTTATTTAGTTAATGTTTATGTTACTATAAGATATATAATACACTATAACATAATTATAAAATAATATTAATTGTTGACGTAGCCAATTTTACAAGAGATTTCTGGATTTCCAGATAAAATAACAAATAATTTAAAAAAATATTTTTATAGTCAAGTTTTATTTTATATATAGAAAAAAGAAAAAATACACACACACGCACACACACTCTTATAAATGAATCCATTAAAGATGTGATATGAAAATGTGATCTGGAGATTTCGTCCGTTCCTCCTTTCCTGGAACTGCATGACTAGATGTAAGTTTCCCGCAGGCCTTATCATGACTGACTCTCACACACACTCAATGTGACTTACAGGAAGGTCATGTGTGTAAACGTGAACACACACCATATATCAAGCATAAAGGCTCTATGATACATCATCTCTCCTGTACCCAAAATATTCCCAAACCCCGGATGTTGGTCTGATCCTGCCCTGAATTCACCTTCCCTGTCTCTTGCTCGTAACGGTAAACCTGCTGACGGTAAATCCGGCTTTCTGTGCTTTAGAAACGGCACGAGCTCACATCACGATTAATCGCACAGCCATAATTCTGATGAGGTCTAGTGATCAGCCTCAGATACACACACAAACTCACACTAACACACACACTCTCTCACACACATTAACACACACACACAAACTCACACACTCACACACACAAACACACAAACACACACACTCTCTCACACACATTAACACACATTAACACACACACACACAAACTCACACACTCTCACACACATATTTACACTCACAAACAGACTCACATACTCGTTCTCACACATTTCACACACCCATTCACACTCACACAAACACAGTAAATAAAACATACACACATACATATTACTTACTAACTATACATTTCTAAACACGGTAAGAAATTACAACCAACAAGAAAAAGTCATGGGTCCTTTGAATATTGTTGTAAACAATGGTGGGCCTTCAAAAACACCGTACACATCATTTTGCATTGTAACAGACACAGATACTGGCTTTGCTGTAGTGTGAAGCCTGTGAGGCTGCTAGTTAGCAGAGAGTTACTGCAGAGCTTGCAGAAAAAAAGGACTTAAAAGACTGTAGCTCTAAGCCATGACTGCAGAGGACACAAAACACACACACACACACACACACACACACGTGTAGATGCATCGTGACCGTCCTGCGCCAAAGGAAGTTGGTACAACAAAGTGTCCGCTGCCCCTGTGATGCCCAGTATGTGAGCGTCAGTGCCGATTATGCCCACTTGACTAAACAGATCCACACACAGTGTATGATGTACCACAGAGTGTACAGTAGAGATGCTTTGCTGTGATACAGCTTTTGGTGTCAAGTGTTTCACAGAAGACCACTGTATTTCCTGCAAGAAAAACCAAAACCTGTTCTCTCACATGCACTTACTCGGTGGAAAACCCCGCGATAAACCAAAGCAGTTCAACACCTCCACTATTCCCACACACTATGGGGTGGCGGAGCCTCTAATCAAACAATCTGGGGGCGGAGCTTGTCATTTTGCTGCCTTCAAATCATGTCGGAAAAATGTTATTTAAGATCAAGATCAGGGTCAATGTAGTTTACTGAAACTAAAACCACAAAACAACACTGTTGTTACTTGCAATATATAATACAAAACAATACAATACAATTAAATTAATAAACAAAACAACAACAATTATCAAAACAAAATAAAACTTGGCTAGTTGCCAAGACAATATTTCTCATTTTCATTTAGTTTAAGTTGAAGTACTAAAATAATCATATAAAATACAGACATTAAAAAAAACAATATTACTAAAATATTACAATATTAATAAAACAAATACAGTATTAAAAATTGCTAAAACTTTCAAATTAAAACAGAAAATACAAAACAAAAATATAAAAAACAATAATATCTCAATGATACTAGCATTAAAATAAAAAACACCATATTAATCAAATATCACTCTTTTAGAAAATGTCTACATTAATAAATTATTATATAGTTTTTAATTTTATATATTTTTTAAATGTTGTAAAAGTTTTAGCAATTTTGTTGTGTGTATTTGTTTATTAATATAGCTATAGTTTTTTTTTATTAATATAGCTATGGTTTTTTTAATAAAAGTTTTTAGTGGTTCAAGTTAATATAAATGAAAATTTAAAATGAAATAAGTTTACATTTTATATATTTTATTGTATGTAAAAAAATGTGTTTAATGGTTCTAGTTAACAATAATAATCTTGTGTCAAACTTCATGTCAGAAAGTACAATAAGTGTCGAACTAAAGGACGTGGCATGTTGTGCCTGATTAAAATTCACCTTGAGACTGCAGATCCTTCTAAGAGCACCTTTGGCTGTCATTCCTAATGAGGAAAGTGGAAACTGTGGCCGAACGCTACTCCATTTTGGATCGGCCGCATGGGGAGCTGCTGCCAAAAAGCATCTGGCTGATATTATTCATTCCACCAGTCAAGACAAGACAAGAGCTGACCAGAGAGAGAGAGAGAAAGAGAGAGAGAGAGAGAGAGAGAGAGAGAGAGAGAGAGAGAGGGGAGGTGTCTTGGCTCTCCTACATCACCTTTACAGGTTAATTGTTTTAAAATGCTTCAGTGTGCAAACGTGATGATAATACAGAAGAGGCTTCTGTAATGAACTGCCCTGCAAGTTCAACAACTCATCTGTCAGACGGCCTGTAAAACACACACATGACGTCTACAGCTGCTGCGTGTGGTGTATAAATATGCTGAATCAGCCAATAGCGTGAGTTTAGGGGCGGGACTACCTGTATGTCTGACAAACAGAAGGAATAGAATAGAAGAGGTGGAACCGGAGAAAACAAGTGGTGCAGAAATTAACCAGCAGTACCAACATGGTAAATGGTAAACGGACTGCATTTATATAGCGCTTTTAACAGACCCATGGCCATCCAAAGCGCTTTACATGTTGCCTCACATTCACCGACGGCGGTGTCAACCATGCAAGGCGCCATCCAGCTCGTCGGGAGCAGCCGGGGTTAGGGGTCTTGCTCATGGACACCTCGACACTTGGTCTGGTGGAACCAGGGATCGAACCACCAACCTTCCGGTTTGCAGTCAATCTACATGAACCACTGAGCCCCATCCCCTATATGACGCACTGTCTGATCGTTCCCTATCCCCTATATAATGCATTATCTGAATGTTCCCTATCCCCTATATAGTGCAATGTCTGATCGTTCCCTATCCCCTATATAATGCAATGTCTGATCGTTCCCTATCCCCTATATAATGCACTGTCTGATTGTTCCCTGTCCCCTATATAATGCATTATCTGAACGTTCCCTATCCCCTATATAGTGCAATGTCTCATCGTTCCCTATTCCCTATATAGTGCACTGTCTGATCGTTCCCTATCCCCTATATAGTGCACTGTCTGATCGTTCCCTATCCCCTATATAGTGCACTGTCTGATCGTTCCCTATCCCCTATATAGTGCACTGTCTGATCATTCCATATCCACTATATAGTGCACCGTCTGATCATTCCCAATCCCCTATATAGTGCACTGTCTGATCGTTCCCTATCCCCTATATAGTGCACTGTCTGATCGTTCCCTATCCCCTATATAATGCACTGTCGGATGGTTCCCTGTCCCCTATATAGCGCACTGTCTGATCGTTCCCTATCCTCTATATAGTGCACTGTCTGATCGTTCCCTATCCCCTATATAGCGCACCGCCTGATCGCTCCTATCCCCTATATAGTGCACTGTCTGATCGTTCCCTATCCCTATATAATGCACTGTCGGATGGTTCCCTGTCCCCTATATAGTGCACTGTCTGATCGTTCCCTATCCCTATATAGCGCACCGCCTGATCGCGTTCCCTGTCCCCTATATAGTGCACTGTCTGATCGTTCCCTATCCCCTATATAGCGCACTGTCTGATCGTTCCCTGTCCCCTATATAGCGCACCGCCTGATCGCGTTCCCTATCCCCTATATAATGCACTGTCGGATGGTTCCCTGTCCCCTATATAGTGCACTGTCTGATCGTTCCCTATCCCTATATAGCGCACCGCCTGATCGCTCCCTGTCCCCTATATAGTGCACTGTCTGATCGTTCCCTATCCCCTATATAGTGCACTGTCTGATCGTTCCCTATCTCCTATATAGCGCACCGTCTGATCGTTCCCTGTCCCCTATATAGTGCACTGTCTGATGGTTCCCTATCCCCTATATAGTGCACTGTCTGATCGTTCCCTATCCCCTATATAGTGCACTGTCTGATCGTTCCCTATCCCCTATATAGTGCACTGTCTGATCGTTCCTATACCCTATATAGTGCACTGTCTGATCGTTCCTATCCCCTATATAGTGCACTGTCTGATCGCTCCTATCCCTATATAGTGCACTGTCTGATCGTTCCTATACCCTATATAGTGCACTGTCTGATCGTTTCCTATCCCCTATATAGTGCACTGTCTGATCGTTCCCTATACCCTATATAGTGCACTGTCTGATCGTTCCTTTCCCTATATAGTGCACTGTCTGATCATTCCCTATACCCTATATAGTGCACTGTCTGATCGTCCCTATACCCTATATAATGCACTGTCTGATCGTTCCCTATCCCCTATATAGTGCACTGTCTGATCGTTCCCTATCTCCTATATAGCGCACCGTCTGATCGTTCCCTGTCCCCTATATAGCGCACCGTCTGATCGTTTCCTATCCCCTATATAGTACACTGTCTGATCGTTCCCTATCCCCTATTTAGCAGAGATTGGACAAAAAAAATCAAAAGTGCAGAGTGATGTCATCAAAATCACGGATCCTTATTGGTGGAAGTGAGAGACTGTAAGTTTTAAATGCTTATATTTGCTAAACATGCATTTTGTCATTGTTTTTTAACACACCAGCTTATAGATAACAGTAAAGCTAACGTTTGATTTCATGGGGACTTTATGCATTGAATAAAGTATTTAAAAGTAAAATTACACAATTTCTATGCCTGAAAACTACCATTAGACCAAGCTGAAAAAACGAAAAAGCAATGTTTATTTCATTTGTATATTATAAGCATAAGGTAAATTTCTATTTGCTAAAAAAAAATAAGTCAACTAATATTCTTTTGGATTCCCTACCCAAAATATAAACCTTAATTTTTATTGCATTTGTAAAATATATATATATTTACATACTACCAGTCAATGGGAAAGTGTAACGGTACTGTATCGGTAAAAAATACAATATAAATGTCTTTACTGTCACTTTTTGATCAATTTAATAATGTCCTTACTGACTAAAAGTATTGATTTCATTTCAGAAGACCCCAGACTGTTTGCTGGGAAACTGCTGCTATAGATGATACATGTTTATAAGTTTCATTCTCAGTAAGAACACACACACGTATGGGACTCTGCACGTAAATGCCCTACAAAAAAAACCTTGCATAACAAACCTGTACTCAAAGGACACACAAACACGTTTGTGACCACAAAAGCCTTTGTGTTCACACATCAGCTCCGATCAGTTTCTCACGCTCAGAGCTGAAATCTTAACATGCCAACTCCCCGTCTCTGAGGGTAAACCGAAACATCACAGCCAAACACAGTCATCCACAGCTCAAACAATCAATCACATAGCCATCACTGTAGCTGATCCCTCCACTTCTACTACAGACGACTGTGAACGCTACTTTCTCCCAGATAAACTACTGGACAGCAGCATGAAGGGCAAAAGTAGCCGAAAACATAAAGCACAAACTTTACAACCTTGCAGAAGCATCTGCCAACCGGCTGCTTTAGCACTCGACTGAATTAAAGCATTACGCACTAATCCTATTGGCTAAAACTCACCTACTAACATCTGCCTTTCAGCAAATCAGATATCACATAACTTAATTAATATTCATGAGTCCAGCAGTGGCTAGCCAATCAGTGAGACCACACAGGCTGTTCTCCTTTTGAATTAAAGACACAAGCAATTAGTCACGCTATGAATTAGCTTCCCGCTGACCTATATAAGAGCATTTCTATGACAGTGCAGTGTTCGTCAGGGTCAGTTTCAGGGTCAGTGCGACTTGAGCAACAGCGACTGGGGGCGTGTCCAGCAGAAAAAAAGAGCTTTATGCAAATGAGACGCATGCTGCAGTTTACATACAAACCCGTTCTCCAGCAGAATGCTCATTTTCAGCTGCAAGAAAACTGATGCCTTGCCAGTACTCTTTGCAAATATTTTGAATACTTTAGAAGTGCAAATAATAAACGGCAACATGTTCTCTTATTACATGTGTCAGAAATGAGTCGCCAATCCATAATCCTTCAAAATATTGAAGGTACAAAAGTACTGCTATTAAAATAATACAAGGATGTAAACCAGACAGAAATGGACTGAAAGTTAAAAGAAAATGTTTTTTTGTTTTTTTTAAGAATTAATGAAAATGTATATATATATATATATATATATATATATTATTGAAAATAAATTATTTGTTAAAAATTATAATTCTTGAAAATAAATAAATTAATTAATTAATTACTGAAAATAAATACATAAATTATTGAAAATAAATGAATCAATTAATTACTGAAAATAAATAAATAATTAAAAATAAATTAATTAATGAATATGAAAAATCTATTTATGGGAACCTGGTAATACCACTATAATAATAATAATAATAATAATAATAATAATAATAATAATAATAATAATAAACGTGTAAACCAGCCAGAGATGGATTGAAAATTAAAAGAAAAAAATATTTTAAAAAGAATAATAAATAAATAAATATTACTACTATTACAAGTACTACTATTAATATTCATAATACAACTTGAACCCATAGCAAAATCACTGTCGCAAAAAATAAAGTACCTCCAGAGAGATGCGTGAACAACAGAAGAGAATAAAAGTGATCTCTGACCAAAATATGCATTATTGTAATCAGAGCAACAATGTTTAAGGCTTAGTGAATGATCACATTTACTTCTAGTCATTTGGCGGATGCATTTATCCAAAGCGACTTGCATCACATTCAAGCTGTACATTAACTCTTGCATTCCCTGGGAATCGAACCCATGACTTTGGCACTGTTAGTGCCATGCTGTACTGTTTGTGTTACAGGAAGACTGCATTACTGGTTAGTTTTAATATTGACTTATATATTGAGTAACTTATTTTTAATATTGATTGGCTGATGAGATTTATACTGTGATTTACAACACGCTCTTGAATACAACACTGGAATGATTTGTGTTGCTCAATGGACTGGCCAGAGATATACAGAGTCACTTTTCAAATGAGACATGTGAGAGAAGACATCTACAGCGCTGCAGAAAACCACAGACTCTCTCCTGAGACAAACAGACCGATTCAGTCTGGCCAGAGTTCAAACCCCATTCACACACACACACAGTCACATCTCACACCGTCTCGTTCATCACACACACTGACCAGATGCTCTCCAGTCATCCCTTATTAGAGAGGTGATGAAACCTCTAACAGTAAGTGTAAAAGTTGATTGTGTTGAGCATTTGTGCTCTAGACAGGAATGATTCCTTAAATCCTGTGTGTTGTTGAGGAGAGTGTGCTGCTACTTTACTAAGTGATCAGATGCACAATTTTTACTTGTTGGGCCATAAAACAGGCACAAAGCAAACAAACAAAAAAACCATCCCATTGATGCACATAGAAGTAACCCAGAACACCTTAGCAACGCCTTGGCAACCATCAAAAGCACCATAGCAACGGAGTAGCAACACCCTGGCAACCAATCAGAACCCCCTAGCGACTGCATAACATGCTCAAGAAGATAATAAAACTGCATAAAACCACCTTAGAAACCACATAGCAACACCTTGGCAACAATCCAAAGCACCATAACAACTGCATGTTAGCACCTTGGCAACTAATAAGAACACACTAGCTACTGCATAACTACATGCTAAAATAATTTAGAAAACCCTGGCAACTGCATAAACCATGCATTAAGAAAAACGTAGAAATCACATAGCAACGCCCTGGCTACAAGAGGCTACAATTTGCCCAAGCTCACCAAAATTGGACAGTTGAAGACTGGAAAAATGTTGCCTGGTCTGATGAGTCTCGATTTCTGTTGAGACATTCAGATGGTAGAGTCAGAATTTGGCGTAAACAGAATGAGAACATGGATCCATCATGCCTTGTTCCCACTGTGCAGGCTGGTGGTGGTGGTGTAATGGTGTGGGGGATGTTTTCACTGTAGGCTGGTGGTAGTGGTGTAATGGTGTGGGGATGTTTTCACTGTGCAGGCTGGTGGTGGTGGTGTAATGGTGTGGGGGATGTTTTCACTGTGCAGGCTGGTGGTGGTGGTGTAATGGTGTGGGGATGTTTTCACTGTGCAGGCTGGTGGTGGTGGTGTAATGGTGTGGGGGATGTTTTCTTGGCACACTTTAGGCCCCTTAGTGCCAATTGGGCATGGTTTAAATGGCACGGCCTACCTGAGCATTGTTTCTGACCATGTCCATCCCTTTATGACCACCATGTGCCCATCCTCTGATGGCTACTTCCAGCAGGATAATGCACCATGTCACAAAGCTCAAATCATTTCAAATTGGTTTCTTGAACATGACAATGAGTTCACTGAACTAAAATGGCCCCACAGTCACCAGATCTCAACCCAATAGAGCATCTTTGGGATGTGGTGGAACGGGAGCTTCGTGCCCTGGATGTGCATCCCACAAATCTCCATCAACTGCAAGATGCTATCCTATCAATATGGGCCAACATTTCTAAAGAATGCTTTCAGCACCTTGTTGAATCAATGCCACGGAGAATTAAGGCAGTTCTGAAGGCGCGGGTCAAACACAGTATTAGTATGTGTTCATAATAATCCTTTAGGTGAGTGTGTATATATATATATATATATATATATATATATACACACACACAGACACACACGAATCTCAGAACACTAAGTCTATTAAGAGAGCTCCATCTGGAAGAATCAGGACACCTAAAATAAGCATGCATTCATACATACAATTCAGAATATTACACTTTGTCTCAATGCTGTAAAAAATCTGTAGTTTTCTTGTTTAATTTTGAATGATTTGACATCAGCTTTCTGATCAAAGTTCAGTCAAACCCATCTGACTAAGAGACCTGATTTTAATCATAACTCAATTCTGACTAAATGTAGTTACTGCCATTTTGCCTTTGCACAGCAGCATAGCACTTCAAATATAGATTTTCAAAGTGTTGCTATATTTGAGAGGACAATGAAAAAAATTACAAGTACAACAAAATCTACACTAATCTTAAAACCACCTTAGAAATCACACAGCAATGCCCTGACAACCACCCAAAGCAGCATAGCAACACCCTGGAAATCAGTCAGAACACAGTTGAGATTGCATTAGCCAAATGCTAAAAAAAGAGCAAACCCTAGCAACCTGACTACATAGTAACGCCTCGGAAACCAGTCAAAACACACTAGCTACTGTTCTGCAAAGCAACATGCTAAAAAACATTTAGAAAAACCATTACAACTGAATAAAAGCCATGCTTAAAACCACGTTGGAAACCACATAGCAATGCCTTGGCAACATCCAAAGCACTATAGCACGTACATAGCAACACCCTGGCAATCAATACGAAAATCCAAACTACTCCATAGCAACATGCTAAAATAATTTAGAAAACCCTAGCAACTGCATAAAACATGCTTAAAGCCACCTTAGGAATCACATAGCAATTCCCTGGCAACTACACAAAGTACCATAGCAACTGCATAGCAACACCCTGGCAATCAATACGAAAATCCAAACTACTCCATAGCAACATGCTAAAATAATTTAGAAAACCCTAGCAACTGCATAAAACATGCTTAAAGCCACCTTAGGAATCACATAGCAATTCCCTGGCAACTACACAAAGTACCATAGCAACTGCATAGCAACACCCTGGCAATCAATACGAAAATCCAAACTACTCCATAGCAACATGCTAAAATAATTTAGAAACCCTAGCAACTGCATAAAACATGCTTAAAGCCACCTTAGGAATCACACAACAATTCCCTGGCAACTACACAAAGTACCATAGCAACTGCATAGCAACACCCTGGCAACCAGTCAGACACAGAACACACATGAATAAATTACAAGTAAAACCAAATCTACACCCCACACCCTTCCCCTAATTTAAAAAATGTAAACAATAAATAAATAACACTAGAAACTCCAAACAAATATGCTAGAAACCACATAGCAACACCTTGGCAACCATCCAATGCCAAAGCACCATAGCAGCACCTTGGCAACCAATAAGAAAACCCTAAATACTCCATAGCAACATGCTAAAATAATTTAGATACCCCTAGCAATTGCATAAAACATACTTAAATCCACCTTAGAAATCACATAGCAATGCCCTAGCAACCACCCAAAGCACCATAGCAACTGCATAGCAACAGTTGATATGCATCTGCCTGGCAACCAGTCAAAACACACTTGAAAAAATTACAACCAAATCTACACCCCCTAATTTAAACATCAGATAGACTTCAACAAACTGAACAACTTCAGATAAACAAATCAACAAAACTGAAATAACTAACAAAACGCTTTCTTAGAACAAAAAAAAAATCATAATTTGATTAATTTATTAATCATTTTCCAAATGACGACACCCCCAAATGGAAGGCTTTATCAGATTTACCTCCCTTCTGGGGAAGATTGCCCATTAAAACGACTACTGACGAAACGCCATAAAAGACAAATTTATGCATGTTTAGAATGTTAAGAATGTTGTTTTTGTCAGTTTTAGCTCTGGGGATTACTTTGTCCCACAAATCTAAGTAAAACCAACTGTCCCATACACACAAGCACACTAACACACAGAGAGAGAGAGAGAGAGAGAGAGAGAGAGAGAGAACGCATCTGGAAGTTGGTGAAGCAGCAAAACCCCAAAGTCACAAAGTCAGAGGTCATCATACAATGAGAGGCGTGGATTTCTCATTTTAGGTTTAGTCTGGTTTTACGGATTAGCCAGAAGGCCTAAAAATTCAGAAGAGTCTGTGGCACATTTTTAATTTACTTTCACAGATAAACTACATGTCTGAAGCCAATCAGTTTTAAATTGACATGTTCTCCAGCCAAACTCAGCTGAGCTGCATTGCTGGAGAAAGAGACACAGGCATCCAAATCACATTAAAGCTCTCTCTCATCAGATTCATGTGACACAGAAACATCGACTCGACCGAGTGTGGGATCGGGACTGTTTTAATGACCAATAGCAGACAGGAAACCTGCAGGAATATTTTTACTAATATTATCTAGTGATGTTATTTCCATGGAAATGACAGTTCATATTTAAAAGATGAGCTGTAATGAACACAAACATGCACCAAAATAACACACAGCTCTGTTTTCCGTGGAGCATCCCATGTGTCCTAATTTAACCCTGAACTGTTCTACTTTAGGTCATGTTCTCTCATGAGGGAAAACAGTGGCCTGCGGCAATGGCATCATGCGAACAGAGAGCCCTGGGGACGTGCCAATCTGTGCGTATGTGTGTGTGTGTGTGTGTGTGTGTGTGTGTGTGCAGAGAGACGGTCTTCAGAGAACATCAGCTCTTGTTTGGAACCGCACAGATTTTCCAAACAGTCCAAAAACCCTGAAGCTGTCTTTGTTCATCGAGTCAACTTCAGATTCAGCACACACACACACACACACACACACACACACACACACACACACACACACACACACACATGTTGTGTTTCCATGTTTTATGGGGACATTCCATAGGCGTAATGCATTTTATACCGTACAAACCGTATTTTCTATCCCCCTACACTGCCCCTGCCCCTAAACCTACCCATCACAGGAGACATGCTGCATTTTTACATTTTCAAAAAAACTAATTTTGTATAATTTATAAGTTTGTTTCCTCATGGGGACCTTAATTTAGGTCCCCACGGTGACACGAGTCCCCATGAGTCTGTGTGCAGTCAGGTTGAAGTCCCCACCAGGATAGAAAAACATGAACACACACACACACACACACATCTCTGATGCTCTTTTCTGAACGTTTAACCTTGAGGTGTGCTTTTGATGTGTGGGAACTTTAGTAAGTGGTTAAACTAGGAGTCATATAGCAGTTCACACATCCACTTCACATGCACTGCAAAAAAATGATTTTCTTATCAAGTGTTACTGAATATCTAAACATTCTTAAATCATGATACATTTACCATCCCATAAATTACTCCCTCTCAAGTCATCCTAGGTGTATATGACTGTCTTCTTTTAGCCATGGAGTTTTATTAAGACATATCCTGGCTCTTCCAAGCTTTATAATGGGAGTAAATGCAGATTTTGAAGCTCAAAAAGTGCATCCATCTATCATAAAAGTGCTCCACATGGCTACAGGGGGTTAATAAAGGCATTCTTAAGAGAAGAAAAATATCCATATTTATAATTTTATAAACTATAATCACTGGCTTCCGGTAACGGCCGTATAAGAGAGTCGAGTTCTGGCGGAAGAGTGACCTCTGACCCGACGCATGACGTATTGACCACAGCGGAAGCACAGAGGAGAGAGCAAAACAAAACACTAGTCATGAATTACAGTCAGGGTTTTTAAAGAGAAATGTGGGAGGAGCTTGAGTTTGTTGCCCAGCCCTATGAAATCTGTTTTATTGTTTTCCAAATTCAGTTTTTTCCATTTAAATGTTTTTTTGTTTGTTTTTTGCCACCATTTTAATGGTTAAATTAGATTTTAGTAATCATAAAGCATGTGAAATTATTTAAAATCATGCAATATACAATTTAACAACAATTTAATAAATGTTTAACAAAAATTACAGGTTTTGGGCACTATGAAATACGTTTGATTTTGAAGTTTTCTGGATTACATTTTAATGGTTTAATTAAATCTTAATAATCAAAAAAGCATGCCTAATTAATTGAATTCATAAAAACAGCCATTTTTTTCATTTCTATGAAATCGTTTTTTTTTACAGAAATTCTTTGTTGTGTATTTTAATTTCTCACACAATCAAATTTAGGCATAAAACATTCATTTAAATGTATCCTTTAATTATATTTAATTATACAACTTTTTGTGTGCTGCACAGAAGCATTACTGTTAAAATTAAAACAAAATAATTCAGGTTTAATAATAATTTATTATTGCACTCTAAAAAATGCTGGGGTTATAACAAAATTTATTCAAATATGGACAAACCCAACTGTTGAGTTAAAAACTGAATTGAAAAATGTAACCTTAGTCCATGTGTGACCCAAATTTGGTATAAAAAAGATATTTTTTAGAGTGTAATAATAAATTATTATTAAACCTGAATTATTTTGTTTTAATTTTAACAGTAGCGCTGTATGAAGTGTATCAGTAGTAGTATAACAGCAGTGTATTATTAGTAGTAGTATTACAATAAGATGTAAATACATTTTCCCTCACAATTTCTTCAATTCCCCATTTTGCAATAAATTCCCTTTTTATGACAGGATTCCCACATCACGGATATCAAGGATCCCTATGTTTGTTTGAAGCACATCAGTGCTGCGTTCCACTCCACTTCCCTAAGCACTTCCCCTCGGGGGAATCCCCGCTGCCATTTTGAAGTGCGTTCCACTTTGTGAAGTGGACAAGGGAAGTGTATATGGACAGACCCTTGCTCCCTTGATTTTGAGTCTACTTCATATGTGCACTTCAGGCAGCTTCATATACCACAATGCAACTCGATTGTGACGTCACCGCATATCTTGTTTAATTTACTCCACCACAAAAAACTCTTTGATATTTGAATTATTTTTAAAAACATTTAAAACAACCCAAACACACATATACACATATAGAATGCTGCATTAAACAATTTTTCATAAAGGAAAAAAATTAAATAATAAATCATCTCCATAGTGGATTCCAAGTGATCAAGGGCTTAGGACGTTCCAGTTCAGCCGATTCAACGTAAGCAACGACGCACATCCGAGTGAAGGGCATGATAAAAAACAACTGGAACGCAGCACTACTCTCACCTGAGCTTACTCCAACACCCTACGTCATGCGTCGGGTCAGAGGTCACTCTTCCGCCAGAACTCGACTCACGTACGGCCGTTACCGGAAGCCAGTGATTATAGTTTATAAAGTTATAAATATGGATATTTTTCTTATAAAGCCGCATGGTTTGGCTTCAGAAGGTCTTTATTAAAGGGTTACTTCAGCGATTAGCATGAAGCTTTGTATCAGTAGAACCCGGGATTATATTCAAATTATCGTACTTTCCCCCCTCATATACCCGAGACGAGAGAATTATGTATTTTATTTCTGGAAAAATTCTGGAGATTTAGTCCAGAGGCTGGAGACTACAGCCAGCAGGAGGCGCTATTCCCACATGTTTTCAACATCACACTCACAGCACTCGGCTCGGGAGCTGCGGAGATTCATGTAAACGGAGCGGTGGAGAGCAAAGGGAGTGTTTCAACTTTTCAAATGAATTCCTATGAAAGTTAAGCTTCCAAAGACATGAACTGAACACACGGCAGACTGATCACGCGCTGTGAATGCAGCCGCAGCCGCGAATCCCGCGATTACCTCAGCTCATGTGATGAATGTAATCCGATCCTGCTGCGTTTGTGCCGTGAACAGACACGTTCAGTGTTTAAATTGTAGCGGGTCTAACTGAACTGATTTTATGAAAATGAACGAGGTGGGCAAGTGATCCAACGAAGCAGTGCATTCTGGGAATTGTTGTCTTTCATCCCCATGAGACAAAAATACATTTTCTGTGTTTTCTCAGTCTAGAAGGCACCAAATTCAAAAATAATTTCACATTTCTACTACATTAATGATCCAGTTTAAATACAGATTCATCTTCCCAGCACTGAAGTACCCCTTTAACCCCCAGAGCCATGTGGAGCAGTTTTATGATGGATTGATGCACTTTTTTGGGCTTCAAAATCTCCATTCACTCCCATTATAAAGCTTGGAAGAGCCAGGATATGTCTTAATATAACTCCGATTGTGTTTGGCTGAAAGAAGAATCTCATATACACCTAGAATGGCTTGAGGGGGAGTCATTTCTGGGTGAACGGTCTCTTTAAAATTGATACATTAAAAAAAAAAAAACACTTAATATCTAAGGGTCATTTCCTTTTGAATTAAATGCATCTTGTTTTAAGAATTTTTAATCCTTGTACTTGAATGTAAAATGGATTTGAATTGAATGTGAATGTGTGGACTTGTCTTAACACTTACTAAACTTCCATGGTTAAACCTCCAGGAAAAGTGCATTTCTTTGCAGTGTGAGAGACTCACCTGTGTCTTGTCTGAACTGATGCATGGACTGCAGGTCTATGACGTACGGCGCGAGCTGCGGATCCACCTGTCCCAGTATGACGGTCCCGCGTGCGTCTCCCTTCAGGACGTTTTCGATGTGATGACAAACGGCCGCGCTGTACGGCCTCCAGCGGCTGTGTTCGTTCATCCATTCCCAAACCACCACCCGTGCCATGCTCTGAGACGAGTATCCGCCTCCCAGCGACACCAGAACCCCGGAGCCGGGTCGAGCCATTGGATTCAACTCCACACCAACAGCAGGACGAACAGAACTCGTGACAATATAACGTTCCAAGAGAATGTTCCTAAACTGTGAACATTCCAAACTCTTGCTTTTGCTGAAAGAACGAGCAAATAAACTCTACACACGTCCTGCAGCAAAACAAATGAGTCGCCGCTCCGTTCACATGAGGGATTCGCCCGGGTAATCGAGTTTGCTCACATAAACTAGATTAGTCTCTAGTATTCCAGCTCTGGAAGTAATCATGCTCTCCAAAGTAAGTAATCCAGAATAGATGATCTGAGATATTATATCTAGAATATAGTCCAGTCACTATATTCAGGAAATCTTGTAATCCTGAAGTCCAGTTTTCTGGTCTAGATCCGGTTGAAGGAGAGCAGATATTCGGAGCGTGAAGTAATATTGTGTATCTAATGAAACAGACAGAAGAGAGAGAGAAAATCAGCCAAAACTCATTTAATTAAAGGTCATTACTGTACCGATTCCAAATGGCTAGATACCTTATTTTAGATAATATAATCTGATTACTTTTTACCATCTTGTACCATATTGATATAAAAATACAAAGGAAAATATGACATTCTTTGTCATCACCAACATGACGTGCATTAAATATTACATCAGGTCCGGCTTTCCAAACACAGTAATACATGGTTAAATGACTTATTGAGTGATAATTTAAATAATTAACGTGTTTGTCAGGAGCTGATTACATATGCAATGTTGAGAAAACTTCTTAAAAGTGAAATGTTTTGGTTTTCAGTGATAGTCCCGTGACTAGTCACATGGTCTGTGTGTGTGTACACTCTAAAAATTTACCTGGGTAAAAAAATTACCCAAGCTGGGTTGAAAGTGGACTAACCCAGCGTTTGGGTTGTTTTAACCCAGCGATTGGTTTTAACCCAGAGTTTGGGTTGTTTTAACCCAGCGATTGGGTTGTTTTAACCCAGCGTTTGGGTTGTTTTAACCCAGCGATTGGTTTTAACCCAGAGTTTGGGTTGTTTTAACCCAGCAATTGGGTTGCCTGAAGCAAACATTTAACCCAAACGCTGGGTTAAAACAACCCAAACGCTGGGTTAAAACAACCCAAACGCTCGGTTAAAACAACCCAAACGCTTGGTTAAAACAACCCAAACTCTTGGTTAAAACAACCCAAACGCTCGGTTAAAACAACCCAAACTCTTGGTTAAAACAACCCAAACTCTTGGTTAAAACAACCCAAACTCTCGGTTAAAACAACCCAAACGCTGGGTTAAAACAACCCAAACGCTGGGTTAAAACAACCCAAACGCTGGGTTAAAACAACCCAAACGCTGGGTTAAAACAACCCAAACGCTGGGTTAAAACAACCCAATCTCTGGGTTAAAACAACCCAATCTCTGGGTTAAAACAACCCAATCTCTGGGTTAAAACAACCCAATCTCTGGAGGCCCGATGCATGAAGCTAGCTGAACAAACTCTGAGTTTCAGAGTAGGTTTAGAGTTGACAAATCCAGATAAATCCAACCTGGTTTAGATCAAGTTCAATGGTTTCTCAAAGCTTGGTATAAACTTTCTCAGTAAACTCAGGTTTAATCCAGAGTTTGCGATTAACTCTGAAGCGTGTACGTCTGAAAGTGTGACACGTGTGGCAAACAGCCAATCACAGTCCGTTTGATTCACTTCTCACAAGAGAGACTGCGCAATTCACTTCGGTTCTGAAGATTGAGAGATTGTTTTGAAAATGATCATGGAATGAAATGCGTTTACAAAGCAGGAATAAACTGCTGCTGCAGTGAAAGAATATCTGACTATATCAATGCATGATGTGAATCAAATATGCCTAATAATTATAGCGTCACAAAGAGATCAAATGAATACACGTTTAAAAGAATTATGAATGTATGTTTAAATTTATATTTGGCTACTTGTCAATTAATATAATAATTATATGAATATATATTCATGAAAAATAATTATAATTAATATAATATAAATATAATAATTAATTAGCACCAAAGAATGATCAATTGTGTCTCTAACATTTTTTTCATTATAAACTGCAAATTTGGAACGAGAGATACAGGGGGTGTGGCTTTATTGCGTCTTTACTTGCAGCTGATTGGTCCAATTTGGGTTTGCGATCTCTAACCCAGAATATAAACCGGCTCCAGAGCAGGTTAGCCGTGTAAGTTACCATGGTGATGAACATCGCAAAAAATCAATCCACCTTCTTGAGCCCGAAATACCAGAGTTTACTAATCTTGAACTGAGTCAGACGTAACAACCCAATTGCTGGGTTAGTCCATTTTCAACCCAACTTGGGTTGTTTTTTACCCAGCATTTTTTAGAGTGTAATTCCATTTTTTGAACGTAGGCTTTTTTTAAAAAAAGGACATTTTAAAATATGACAAAGAAATATAAATTATGAATAATGTACTGCCATTATGAGAATAACATGTAATCAATAGAAAAGTAACTGTAGTCTGATTACAAGTATTTTAAAATGTAATCACATGTACTTAATCTCTGGAATATGATTACATAATCAATGCGATCACTAAATAGTTGTAGAATTATCATTAATTAATTTAATCATTGGCTGCTGTGCTCTTTAATCAGTGAATTAAAAAATATGACCATATTTTTCATATTGCAGTTACACCACTTAAATTAAAATCTGTGATTGCTTTTGTGTACATTCTAAAAAATGCTGGGTAAAAAACAACCCAAGTTGGGTTGAAAATGGACTAACCCAGCGATTGGGTTGTCTTAAGCAAACAATTAACCCAACCGCAGGGTTAAAACAACTCAATTACTGGGTTTGTCCATTTTTAACCCAACTTGGGTTGTTTTTCCCCCAGCATTTTTTAGAGTGTAAAATGATTTAGTTTTATTTTAAACTTGACTTATTTTACAACAAGTTATTTGATTTATTATTGAACTGGAATGTCTCCGATGCATTAAGGACCAGTGACATACATATTTACATGCATGTCAGGGATTTTTAAAATGAAAATTCATTAGGATATTTGTTATAAGATCATATTTCAGTTCAAATGTTTGAAAACACTGTAGTTTGACTTTTGCCATGCTACACTCTAAGGAAATGCTGGGTTAAAAACAACCCAAGTTGGGCTGAAATGGACAAACCCAGCAAATGAGTTGTCTTAACCCAGTAAATGGGTTGTTTTAAGCAAACATTTAACCCAACCACTGGGTTAAAACAGCCCATTTACTGGGTTAAAACAACTCAATTGCTAGGTTCGTCCATTTTCAACCCAAATTGGGTTTATTACCCAGAATTTCCTTAGAGTCTACTGATGCCACATGCAGAACCTGTAGGAAATCATCAGACATGATAGACGGAATACACAGAGAGAGAGAGAGAGAGAGAGAGAGAGAGAGAGAGAGAGAGAGAGAGAGAGAGAGAGAGAGAGAGAGACCTGTGATCAATAACTGCATGATCCCTATACATGATAAACTCATCATAAATCCAAAATAAACCCTTCATCTGTTCCTCACATGGCCGCTCGTGGTGTTCTGCGCGCGACCCGAACCCGAATCTAACGGGAAACACGCGGGTGCGATCGCATATGTGGCCTCAAATCTGGTCTCCTGTAACCCAGTTCTGGCCGAACATCTACCCGAGGTCCAGGCGTGTAGAAGAGCCGGTTCTGCTCATAATTCTGCTCCCGATTAATCTTCATTTACGAACAAATGATCTTTTCTCCTCCATATGGGCTCCCGATCAGCGGCTCCTCTTGATTTGATTCGATCAGAAACTCGTCAGTGCATCACACTGGATCAGATGGGACGATTTTCTCCACTAAACGCGTTTCACGCAGGTCTAGTCAAAGCGAGGATTCATTATTAGATATAAAATAAGGGAATATGCGCGCTCGCGGATCTCTAGGAATAAACTGGACGCACACAAGCCATCTATATAGGCTCATCCTGGCTACATGCGTTTAAATCCGCATGATTTAATTACAGGTGAAGGCTGTTTTACCTCCGAATGGACGCAGAGCTGAGGAGAGAGGGATCAGTCACCTGTGATGTGAAGCGTCTCCGCCGAACCGTGACGATGAACCGGAGGCTTGATCCAGAATAAAGGACGAAAAAAACACCTGACCGGCCTCAAACGAGAGGCTGAGCAAATAAAGTGTTTGTTGAACACACTCCCGACGCGAAATGAGCAGAAGAGAGTCGGAATTCACCGTGTTCTTGTGTGCATGAGCTGTATTGGCTGTTGCTCATGTTGTGCGCATCCTCCGCCGCGCGACTGTTGCTCGTGCGCGCGCGCGCGCTTGTGTGTGTGTGTGTGTGTGTGTGTGTGTGTGTGAGAGAGAGAGAAAGAGTGTGAGCAGCTCTATTTACCTCAACATGGAAAGAAGCAGTTTGAGCATGAGAAAATCAGATTTTCCGTTCCAGACGATTCCACTTCAGAAATCCCATAAAGATAAACATTATATAATAGTCATATATTGCTTAAAACTATAATAAATTTTACACTCTAAAATTGATGGGTTGTGTTGGGTGATATATGGACAAAACTAAACGTTGAATTTAATATTTTAACTTAAAAAAAATTAAATCACCAGTTTGTTTGTTCATATTTAACCCACATTTGGTAAAAACAGCCCAGTAACTTTAGTGTACACTGCTGCCTTACATTTTTAAGTACAATCAACTTGGATTTGATGTTTAGGTCAACTTAAATTACATTAACCTGACTTAAAAATGTATTGAATCTTGAATAACTTATAAAACAATGTGGAAAAGCAATGTTAAAGCAATGTAAAACATATGTTGTCATAATTTATTGATCATGTAATTTTACAGTGAATAGGTTTAATTTGTTAAATATACAATGTAAACAAGTATTGTTGGTTTAACTTAAAAAAGCAAGGTTAGAAAATGTTTGAGTTCATTTAAATTAAATTTTGCGTTAATACAATGAGGGAAAATGGCTTAATAAATAGAAGCTCAAAATAGTATTGTATCTGAACCACATAAATAAATAAAAATTGTGATAAATCATGAAAATAGCACAATTTGGCATGTTTCACTGCATTTTAACAACAAAAACACACAATTACACAATATGTTTACAAAATCTTTTAATAATATTTGAATAAAGGGTGATGTCGATTCTGAAAAATATTCATTGTATTAACTCAACATTTTAATTTGAATGAACTCAAAATTAAGGCAATCAGGTAACTTACTTTTAAAATATTTTTTAACAGTGTAGTTAAAATGATACGTCTACTCTACAGCATGTATTAATCTTAATTTTGACAATTACTAACACAATTAGTAAACGGAAAGTTATGTTAACATCAGTTATTGTGAAATAATTGCATTTTTTATACAATATATAACATTAACTAAGATGAACAGATGCTGTATATTTGATAAGTAGACCTTACTGTAAAGTTTTTCAAATTTTTGGAACATTTTATAAGAATAATTATATTTTTAAACAATGTGAAACTAGTGTTGTTGACATATACAACATATATTCATATATTCAGAGAACAACGGCCTGATTTGCAGTGTGGTACTATGTTACATGAGAATTTGTTAATAATACTATTTGTTTGTGAAAAAAGAAAAAAAGTCTGTTTTGAGATGCATTGATATGAAGGTTTTGGCCGATAACCGATAAAATAATTTTTGAGAGCCTGATAACAAAAAACAAAAGTCTCAAGCACACAATGATAATGTTCTCATTATAGATTTATGGTGATATGACAGACTTGCGCTGCTCATGTTGCTCTAAACTGTATTTTCCTTTTCTGAAGTGATTCCAATCATATTTTATGCAATTCAAAACCATCATGATGAACAGTGTGTCAGCTGAAGGAAATTATACATTATTTATCGGTTTTAATATATTGGCCAAACTGTCTTATCGGGCCGATATCGATAACATAAAAAATTAACATATATCAGCCATTACCGATATGGTGGACGATAACGATAACATTAAAACGAACATATATCAGCCATTACCGATATGGTGGACAATAACGATAACATTACATTAACATATATCAGCCATTACCGATATGGTGGCCAATACGATAACATTACATTAACATATATCAGCCATTACCGATATGGTGGCCAATAAAAATAACATTAAAACGAACATTTATCAGCCATTACCGATATGGTGGCCAATAACGATAACATTAAATTAACATATATCAGCCATTACCCATATGGTGGCCGATAACATTAAAATAATATATATCAGCCATTAATACCGATATGTTGGCCAATAAAAATAACATTAAAACGAACATTTATCAGCCATTTCCGATATGGTGGCCAATAACGATAACATTAAATTAACATATATAAGCCATTACCCATATGGTGGCCAATAACGATAACATTAAAACAAACATTTATCAGCCATTACCGATATGGTGGCCAATAACGATAACATTAAATTAACATATATCAGCCATTACCGATATGGTGGCCGATAACAATAACATTAAATTAACATATATCAGCCATTACCCATATGGTGGCCAATAACAATAACATTAAATTAACATATATCAGCCATTACCGCTATGGTGGCCAATAACAATAACATTAGAACGAATATATTAGCAATTACTGATATATCGTGCATCCCTACTGTTTAGTTTGAATATTTCTTTTCGGCCAATGAAAAAAACAAAGAATTAATCTCTGCACGTCAGCTCTAACTGAAAGCCTGTCTGGAAGAGCGAATGTGTGAGTGTTTCTCCATGGTGAGAGAAACACTGAGGCTTGAGCTCATCACGTCACGCTGTCTGATCTCCAAAAGCGTAAGTGAAGAGAGAGGAACAGCGAAACATCCCAGTGCTGTTATACTGTCGCATCCTTCAGGAGGAACCTTCAGTTTAAGCACAGATCCCAACAGGGTGACAAGAGGCTTTTATGTTTGTATGGAAGTCAATAGAG
This sequence comes from Gobiocypris rarus, assembly GCA_023029165.1. Lineage (NCBI taxonomy): Eukaryota > Metazoa > Chordata > Actinopteri > Cypriniformes > Gobionidae > Gobiocypris > Gobiocypris rarus. Next base: position 2,085,802 of record CM040928.1, read on the forward strand.
GACATGCATTATGGTCACTCTCAGGCCCTGTTTATTCCGATGAGTTTTGGTTGATCAGATCACAAGTAGATTCTGTCTTAAACCACTTCTGTCCTGATTTCTTCGAGGGGAGGGTCTATGGGTGGTAAATTAATGGGCTTTTTCAGATCTTTTCTAAAGGACATAATAATGGCACGCGATTTACAATATGTACATGATTGGAGATGACGAAAAAACATACTATTATGTTCTATAGCATTAATGCAATTAAATTAGAAGAAACTAATTAAATTACAAAAAAAATTGTTATCCCTTTCTTGTCAAAGTGACATCCATATGGATGGTGGTTTCCCAAGGTTTCCCAGCAGAACATTGCCCAAAGCATCACACTGCCTCCGCCGGCTCGCCTTCTTCCCATAGTGCATCCTGGGGCCATGTGTTCCCCAGGTAAGCCACGCACACGCACCCGGCCATCCACGTGATGTAAAAGAACACGTGATTACTCAGACCAGGCCACCTTCTCCCATTTCTCCGTGGTCCAGTTCTGATGCTCATGTGCCACTGTTGGTGCTTTCGGCGGGGTCAGGGGTCAGCATGGGCACCCTGACTGGTCAGCGGCTATGCCGCCCCATACGCAACAAACTGTGATGCTCTGTGTATTCTGACACCTTTCTATCAGAACCAGCATTAACTTCTTGAGCAGTTTGAGCTCCAGTAGCTCGTCTGTTTGATCGGACCACGGGCCAGCCTTCGCTCCCCACGTGCATCAATGAGCCTGGGCCGCCCATGACCCTGTGGCCGGTTCTCCACTGTTCCTTCCTTGGAGCACTTTTGATAGATCCTGACCACTGCAGACCGGGAACACCCCACAAGAGCTGCAGTTTTGGAGATGCTCTGACCCAGTCGTCTAGCCATCACATTCTGGCCCTTGTCAAACTCGCTCAAATCCTTACGCTTGCCCATTTTTACTGCTTCTAACACATCAACTCTGAGGACAAAATGTTCACTTGCTGCCTAATATATCCCACCCACTAACAGGAGCCGTGATGAAGTGTCAGTGTTATTCACTTCACCGGTCATAATGTTATGCCTGAATGGTGTATATCAGTATGGTACAACAAGTGATCAATGAGGTCGAAAGTAATAGAAAACTAATCAGAATAAATTACCTTAATTAGTAACTTTACTAACTACAATTTTTGTCATGTAATTTGCAGTAACGGACTAAAATTTGCAAGTACTGTAATATACCCAGCACTGTATTTATTTATTTATTTATTTTTTAACACTACTTAATTTCAGGCCTTCACTGATCACCCTAATGACCGGGTTGTGAGTTACAGGACAGTGTTTGGAACAGTGTGCGATGAAAACATAAGGAAACTTTTGATATACAGCCCAGTAATATATCCATCCGTTCACAATCACATTCAGAGATTAATGCTTTAGCATTTCCAGACAATAAAACAGTCCGTTGAGGAATAATCAACACAAGACTAATCACTAATTAACTGCTGCCCATTCATCATTCATGGCTTTGACTGGACTGGTTCCATCTGCCAGGTTTTATTGGAGGATGTAAACAGAAACAGCGTCCTCTAGTGTCTGAGGATATTTACCATGAAAGTAAGAGTGCATAGTGGTATCTAAAAATAATAGGGTACAACACCTTAAGAAAAATGCTTTTCTATACTCCTATAGTGTATGATTGCAGAATAGAATATAATTTGTATTGAACATTTATCGAGCAACAGATGTTGTGTGAAATAAATCATAAAAGTGGTTTATTTTGTTTAAAAATCTTATAAATGTATGAGGTGGTGAGGTGAGCCATTTACCCCACAGACACATGGGGCAAAACACACACACTATTGATACAAACTTGAGCTAAAATTATGTTTTTAATAAAGTCTAAGATAATACTTCTTTAAAACAATCACTTAGGTAAAGTGTGCACTATTTTCTGTTTATTTTGATAAAGAAAAATTCATTTTTGTTCAATGTAATTTAAATTAAAGATTCAAAAATTCAGAAATGTATTATTTCATTTTTTTTTTAAAGTAAAGATTCTGAAAGCATTAAAGAAGATCCCATAATAATTTAATATAGTTTTACTGTGGTAACAATAGCTAAATTATATTTTATTATATGATATGATTAATATAATTATATTTCAGTGTCCACCATGTATGGTAAATATCGGTGTCCACCTTAGAGATAATCACCATATTTATTATGAAACCATCATATTTAATATTAAATATGATGGTTTCATTATAAATATAGTGATTATCTCTAAGGGGGACACCGATATTTACCATCTGAATCGAACCATGTCATGTCAACAAATGGAAAAGTCAGCCAGATATTTATTATTATGTTAAATATTTATTGTGCCTTCTTTACCCCAAATATCATACTTTTACATCTTCTTCCATTATTGAAAAGCTGTTGCTTTCATTAGCTTGAACAAAACTGAAAATCATTAACAATACAGTCAATAAGTCGACTGATTCTCACTTGCTTAATACATCTTCAATATTTTTAAAAAACAAAATCAAATTAGCTAAGTATTATCAAAGTATCAGCCAAATTTCCACAAGCATCATCAAAAGCAGTTGTTAAGAAAATTGCTAAGCTGTTTTTTTGTGCCATCTATGTGTAAAAGAGAATAAAACCAAAGCTGCCGAGCATTGATCATTGAAGCCATTCACAGGCACACCCGGTGAGCGGATTGGGGGCTTAATCGAGCATTTCCGGCGCTAAATATAACATAATTGGTGTCACTTTAACCCACGGCAACGGTGTTAAAGTAGCCCAATTCCGCGGGAAAACCGCGGACTTGGCAACACTGTTAAAGAGTCATGGGTGTGTTTTAAAGCAATCAGAGTCTCATCCCCCATTCCCTTTAAAAGCCTGAAGGCAATGTGTGTGTGTGATAAGCAGAGTGTATGTGTGTTGTGCACCGCCAATAGGCTCATATTAATATCACGCCCTATAAATAACACATAAATACTGCACTATTGACTTTAGAGCAGGTGTGTGTTGGTCAGTGGTCAGTGGTTTTCAGTTCCTCACAATAGAAACGCTCCAGCAATGCTCCTGAACACACCTGGTGTTCACACACACACACACACACACACACACACACACCTGGTGTTCAGACCAGACGCCCATGGGTGAACAGATGCTTCAGTGCATTTGATATTTAAACATTGTGGAGCTGGATGTGAACATGAGAACTGCGTCGGACTGAAACTAGCAGAACACACTTGCGCCGGGTGTATGATAGGGCCCTAATGTTAAAACGGCTTGCCATATCCACAGCCTGATGAGAGAGTGCAAAATCATTCGTAAACAGTGTCTGTGTGAACTGATCATTCCTGCTCTGTACGACCGTTTAAACTCAGTAACTTCAGACATACAGCATTTACTTACGTGTTTGTGCTTTTGTTTCTCCATCACAATTAAGTCACTTCCACTAGTTAGGTAGCTAAATGATGATCAGGACAGAACGTGATCTTGACTTGAAAGCCTACCAAACAAAAATGTTTCAAACTTTTCAACTACAGGAAAGGGGGTTGAAAAGAAGTATGAATTCCTAAATTAAACGGCTAGTTCTTTACGTTAGAAGAGCCTGGAAACATGACAAATGCATGAACTCACAACAGATGAGAGAAACTCTGATGCCTGGACAACTGATCTGAAATCCGCTCCACGCTGCAGATAAACGCCATGTTTTTAAATGCAGTAACTTCATCCAGCCACTAGAGGAGGCCGTCGCACTACTTAATGAAGGACGAAATCGCATTCTTATTTTGAATACTTCACGACCGTGTGTAGTAGTGGGGGTAAAACGCCCCATGGGGTAAAAATCTGAACATCAAATTCTTTGTTTTTCAATCAAATGTAATCTAACTAGGTGGTTGAATAAAAATATTTGGACTTTATATTTAAAATTTACCTCACATTAGCATCAGCTAGCAAGTTAGCATCAGCTAACAATATTTACTTGTTTTTTTTTTTAAGTTGATTTTCAGCATGGTTCATTAATAAATGTTCATATTTATTTTGTCTTGTCTTTTTAATTTTAAGCTAAAGCATTCTTGTACTTTGATTTACTTGTAAACATATAAAGCAGCTTTGTCAGAGTTGCTTACCAATTACGTTTTTGTTAAAAATCGATTAACATGAAAACTCTGGATATTTTCATACTTGGTTTACAATTTATGTCATTATCACTGAAAACTAGGATAACTATACTAGACATTTAACTTTTGATTCACAGAAAAGTTACACAGTCCGTTTTCCTCCACTCTGGCCCTCCTGCAGTCTGTGATCCTGACAAAAGAAAAGAAAAAAAAGCTTTCAATTGATGTATGAGTTTTTATGATAGGACAATCTTTGCCAGAGAACTATTTGAACATCTGGAATCTGAAAATCCAAATATTGAGAAAATCTCCTTTAAAGTTGCACATAGCAAATTACTATAGTAATGCATGTTTGATATATTTATGGTAGGACATTTACAAAATATCTTCATGGAACATAAATATCCTAATGATTTTTGGCATAAAAGAAAAATATATAATTTTGACCCATTCAATGTATTGTTGGCTATTGCCACAGATATACCTGGGGAGACTGGTTTTGTGCTCCAGGGTCACATACTGGAACATCCTTTTTGATAATTTAAATGGGAAAAATATATGGTCCATGCATCAATGATTTTCCCTCACAATCAAAGTACACAAAATAACATCTACCCTGTCAAAACATTTCTGAAGAAAAAACTCGGATCTGATTTTGAGACTAAATGTTCCTTTTGTCAGAATGACACTGAATCTCATTTGTTTTGGTCATGCACTTATACTTCTCAGCTCTGGAGAGATCTTAGTTTGTTTTTCAATGAATCCCAATCTGTTAGTTTTGGGAAAAAAATGTAAGCGGATCCAAACGACAGCTTCATAATCAACTTAATTCTCGTCCTATTCATAAATATAAATTGCCGAATTGTAAATCTATTTTATTTTTTTAATTTTTTTAGAGATAAAACATCATTTAGGCCAACTTAAAATTTCACTTTCACTCAACAAATGCTCTCAGGACATGTGCAATTTGCACAGCCTATACAGTATTTCATATGTATTTTTTTTTAATTTGTGTAATGCCCTCTTCTTTGCTTTTCTTTTTACTTGCAGTCTGTTTCAGCTTTGAGCTATGGTATTGGTTGTTCATGTCAGTATCTTTTCAGAAAGTGAGTGATGCTCCTGTGAATGAAAGAAACACACGAGTATCATAAAAGAACATGCAAGAGACTGTGTCTGCGGCTGATTTTGGATTGCTCACAACTGAGTCTTCCTCGGTAAGAAGGAATAGGCAAATCCAATGGTGCAGTTTGAGAATTTATTGAAGAGAAGTCAGTTACATGGAGATGATGGCGGTTTAGGTGTTAAAATGACAAATAGGTGGATTTGTGTGTGTGTGTGTGTGTGTGTGTGTGTGAGTGTGTGGTTATCTGAAACAAAATACAATAAAATGTATATTAATAAACATGTAGGCTATGGTTACATACAGATACATAAAAAACGACCCGCAATACCACCAAGATCCACTGGAGGGAGCTCTAACACTATAAATGAACTTGCATAAATGCCATAAATCTCCAAATGGTGAAAAAAGGTGCCACAACAGGCGAACTACACATTAAATATAATATTTGCAGTTATTTACAAGGCAATAACTAAAGTATATATAGTAGATGGCCACTTTAAGAGTGCTTATGGAGTGCTGTAGCGGCATGAGCAGTATAGCAAAAGATAACGATAACAACCCGTCACCCGGGCGAATAACTCTGCAACAAGTGCGCCATTCATGTAAAAATAGTACTTACATCTTAAGGACGCACACAGCACTTCTACACACAAGGCTAGCGCAGGATTAACCAAGGATGGCCATTCTCAGCACCGCGAATAATGCTATCATAGCCCCAGACTACACAGAAGATCGCCACAAGCGATCAGAACTACAGATGAACACATGCATTATGGGTAATGTAGTCTATATTAGGGCACAGACTTTTAACAGCGCCCCTGTATTTGCCTGGCAAATACATTCATGCAAAAGTCAACTAGTTCGAAGATGTGCCGCTTAAATCTTCAGGCATTTCTGGGAGTTCCACCAGTTTGGTTATCGGGCGAACGTAGATGCTGTCTTTAACCTTCACTTCCGCAGCTCGAACCACGCCATCTGTCCCTGGGAAAACCTTGGTGATGGTACCAACAGGCCAAAGCCCTCTGGGAAGGTTTGAGTCAATGATCATCACAATTTGTCCCACAGTAGCATTATCAGAGGATTTCCTCCATTTATGTCTCAGCTGAAGCCCTGGAAGGTAATTCTGGACAAAGCGTTTCCAGAAATGATCACTGATCACCTGGCTGTGTTTCCATCTTCTGTTGGAAAGGGCATCATGAGGACCGTACACCGCTTGTGGTAATGCAGCGTCATGCCGCCCCATGAGCAACAGGTTTGGCGTGATGGGGTCTGGATCAGCCACATCAGAGGAGGCATATCCGAGAGGTTTAGAATTAAGGAACCCTTCAACTTCTATGAGAGCTGTTAGGAGCACTTCCTCTGCCACAACTTGGTCTTTCAGAACACATTGCAGGGCTGACTTAATGGATCGGATTTCCCTCTCCCAAGCTCCCCGAAATGGGAGAGTATGGTGGGTTGAAATGGAAGTTGATAGTCTGCTTCGCCAGTTGCTGTTGCAACTCTGGTGCCATGCTATCAAAAGCGTTCTGTAGTTCTTTATGGCCGCCCCTGAAATTGGTGCCCGGTCGGACCACAGCTCATACGGCTTCCCCGGCGTCGATAAACCTGCGTAATGACATTAAGAAAGAGTCAGTGTCAAGGCTGGGGATGAGTTCTAAGTGAACGATCTAGTGGTGAGGCATTTGTAGATGATTCCTGAATCTTAATCAGGTATGGTCCAAAACAGTCCACTCCTGTAGACCAGAAGGGCGGTTTGTAGAGTCTCAGCCAAGATGAAGGAAGGTCAGCCATCTTTGGTGTAGATGGTGAGGCGCGCCATCTCCTGCAATCCACACACCGGTACTGATGCTTCTTAATGGCCTGGCGACCTCTGAGGATCCAGTAAGTGCGGCGTATCTCGGCATAGAGTCTCTCTGCACCAGGGTGAAACAGCTGAACGTCATAGTGCTTTATGATGAGCTGAGTCAGAGGGTGATCAGGTGATAACACAACTGGGTGGATGCTGTCAGGGTCTACATCTGTAGCTTGACGCAGACGGCCTCCCACTCTGACTAGTCCACTGAGGCTGTCATACTCAGGGAAAGGGCGCTGAGACGACTGCTCTGGCGAACAGGGTTACCTGCTTTTAAGGCTTGGACCTCCTCTGGGAAACTGTCCCTCTGTGCAGATCGAAGCAGCTGGGTCTCTGCCTCCAGGCGCTCATTTGCAGTGTAGGAGATGGTAGCCGCCCCCTGCAGGGATTGGTGAGTGGCCAGAATTAAGTCATCCAAAGATGTATACTGTGCTGGATCTGGCTGACTTGGTGATACATTTGTAATGCCACAGAAGGCAGTCTTTCTAAGTTCTTCACTGCCACATTCTGAGAACTCTGTCGGGGGCTTTGGCCAGGTGTCAGGAGTCTGTGTGAGAAAGTGTGGGCCCTGCGACCATCGGCTGGATACTGTGAGCTCTGACAGTGATTTTCCTCTCGTGATGTCATCGGCTGGATTATCATAAGAGTTCACATACCCCACTGTTCCGGAGAGGTCAGCTCCTGTATCTCACAGATCCGAGTCCCCACAAAAACTTTGTACCTGCAGGAGCTGGACTGGATCCACTGAAGTACTGTAGTGGAATCCGTCCACAGGTAGACTGAGCGAAGGGTAGTGAGAGCTCAGTTTGGAGTACCTTGGTCAGTTGGGCTCCAGTGAGAGCACCACACAACTCCAGTCTGGGTATCGACACCTGCTTGCGGGGTGCTACTCTGGAGCGTGCCATGACGAATGAGGTGTAGATGTGAGCCTGCTGCTCTATGACTCTGAGATAGGCCACAGCCCCATCGCCTTCTCTGAGGCGTCACAGAAGATGTGAGCCTCATATGTCGTACTGTTGTTATTGTGAGTGGGAGAATAACATCGAGGGATGGTGATACACTGGAGATAAGGCAATTCCTTTTCCCATTCAAGCCAGGACTGAAGCAGGTTTCCTTCTATGGGCTCGTCCCATCCTCTTTCTGTGCTCCACAGGGCCTGCACGATGAGCTTTGCTCTTGTAGTATAGGGGCAGATATAACCCAGTGGGTCGTACTGACTGGCCAGTACTTTATAAACATTGCGCAGTGTCACAGTTGTGTAGGTAACAGGGCGGTGCTTGTATCCCAGGGACGTCAGTAGTACAGTGCCAACTGAGGCCCAGGGTTGACTTCTGAACTTCCTGAACTCATAGAGGGCAGGCGTGTTTTCTCTCTGCTCCGCTCTTGCTCTTGCGCTTTGTCCTTTGGTCTTTTTTCCAAACTCCTGCTTGGCTGGGCTCCTGAGAATACTGAAATGGAATTGATTAACTGGTCCCTCAGCGCGATTGACAAGATTTTTCACTAAGAAAGGGTGCTCGGGAGAACCCACCTGCCCGGACGGGACCTTCGCTGCGGGCTACACGATGGACGCCTGGAACACCTGGCAAACCGTGTGTCTAGAAGCTCTGTCCGTGGAGGACGTGGAAGATTTATTCATAATTGGAATTGTAGTGGGGTCCCTATTCCTCGGCCTTGGGATTGCCCTGACCTATCGGAAGATTGGTAAGACAGCTGCCAGTAAATTCACCCAGCCGCTGTCTGCGAGAAATTAACGGGCACTTCGGGATGTGTGTGACCGACTGAAGGTATTAGATCAGAGAGTGATAATGATTGATGAACTGAACCGTAACATCTCAGTCAGGACTGCGGATGCGCAGGCAAGAGTGGGCTCCATCGGGGGTCAGGCTGGTGAACTTTACGGACTCTGACCGGTCTGACTGCGAAGCTGGATGAAATGTCTAAGTCACTGCATGAACCGGTTCGCCAAGATCGCTGAGGATCAGAATGGTTTGATTAATTATGATCCGGACAAATTACGAAGATCAGAAAAATGGATTAATACAAATTAAAAGTAACTTCTCCCTTCTAGCTCTCTCGGTTGGGAGGTCAGCCTGTCAGACGGTTTCTTGCTATCACTCCTGTGCACTGCCTTATCTCTCTTCAAGGACAAGCCATTGAACTGAACTCTGAAAACATCTGAAGTTTTGGCTGACATTCTCACACTCACACACACATCACTGACTCTTCACACCATACATAACCCTCCCCATCCCAGCCCCCCTCCATCCGTCTGCCTCTCACAATCTCTCTCTCTTCTCTCCCCTTGCCTTCATACTCCCACAAAAAATCCCAGCACGTGACCACGTGTACTGTTTCATGCTATGTTATGTTTTGTTGCATATGTATGCTTGTGAATCTGCTTTCTATATTCTGGTTCAAAGATGGCGCCGCAATTGAAGGCTGCCTTGGTGTGAACCCCTTAGCTGATTATGTTGTCTTGGTCATTATGTCCCATGTCTTGTCACTTTGCTGTTGGAACGGAGTAAGAATACCTACTGTTGCACTTGTGTATACAGTTGTGTTTTTGTTGTCATATGTCTTGTGTCATGTTACTATGTTGCTTGGAATAGCACCTAAGAAAGCATTGCACCTACTGTTGCACTTGTGTATCTGGTTGTGTGCCAAATAAAGTAAATCTGATCTGATCTGAATCTGACTCCTGAGGATCAAGGCTTTTAAAGTTTAGCCACAGTTCACAGCTATCTGATCTGGCCGTACCTGGCAGATGAGCGACCACTTCAGGGATGTTGCTGGCCCACTGGCGTATCTCAAATCCACCTTGAATAAGCAGCTCTCTCATTCTGTCAATGAGCAGTTTGGCCTCTTGTGGGTCAGAAAGGGACTGCAGGCAGTTGTCCACGTGAAAGCTGTTTGGACAGAGTCGTAGATGTCTTTATAGGAATGTCTGTGCTCCTTTACGTGGCTCTGAAGTGCAAAGGTAGCACAGCAGGGACTACACGTTGTCCCAAAAGGCAGGACTCTCCACTCATATACATCTGGAGGCCTCTCAGTTTCACAGTCTCTCCATAAGAACCGCAGCAGGGGGCAGTCTTCAGGGAGCAGGCGAATCTGGTGAAACATAGCCTTTATATCGCCGCTCACTGCTACAGGGTATTGGTGGAAACGCAGGAGGACACCAAGCAGTGTAGGCCCAAGGCAGGGTCCTGGCAGGAGGTAGTGGTTAAGAACGGTCCCCTGGAACTCAAATGAGCAGTTAAAGATCACCCAAGCTTTTTTGTTATGATGTACAATGTGGTGTGGTACATACCAAGATTCAGCAGATCTATGAATCTCTTCGGGAGTCAGCTTTACCACATAACCAGAGTCTATCAACCTCTTGATTTCCTGATTGTACTTGAGTGCCAGGTCAGGATTCCTAGTTAGCTTACGCTCAGTGGACCTCAGAAGTCCTTTAACTACTTCAGAGGAGACATGCATCTGTGGGAAGTCCTTTTCCTGAGCAGGGGTGGCATATCGCTCTACACCATCCACAGGTACTCTGATGGTCTTGGCCTTTAACATGGCTATGGCCTCTTTGTCCTCCTTTGAACGGGTGACCTCCTTCACAGGTCGATAGAGGGGGGCATCTAGTTGCCACAGACGTTGTACATCCTGTTGAAGGGCAATGGCAGGAGAAAGGCATGATATGTTCAGGCATTGCGTCTCCCCATGCTGTAGGCATACTGCTGCACGGACCCTGGATGGCCCAGCCGAGCTTGGTGCAGACTGCGACAGGTCCTTGTGATGAGCCTCGCAGGATAGGACAAACAGGAGTTATGAGGTGAGCATTGTCAGAGCCAATTAACAAAAGTGGCTGTATCTGATCAAATCCTTCAAGCTGCACTCTCTGTAGGTGATGATACTTCTCCTTTAAGAGTTCCGCTGGGCATGACTGTTCAGCTAGGCTTAGCTGTTGGGCGGTAAAGGCACGTATGATCTTGTATCGTGTTTTCGGCTTGGCCTTTGGGGACACCTGGAAAGAGACATATCCTCCTTTAATATGGATCACATCTTGACGAATAGTACGCAGGACAGAGTTTCTTCCTCCTGGATTAAGCCTAACAACTTGACAGCAGCAGGGAGTATAATGGTTTTCTCTGAGCCATCATCCAGGAGAGCATATGTGTCCAGAGATTTACTTTGATGGTGTAACTGGATAGGCACAACCTTAAGCATTACACGGCTAGAGTGACTGATAGGGGCCAGAAACACTCGGCTGGTGCTCACTGTTAGGATATTCGGGTCCCTCCTCTTCGCTTCAGCTAGGTCATGAAGCACTAATAAGTGCTGTTCTCCACAGGTGCTGCACATTTTCTTAAGAGTGCACTGCTCAGGGGTATGTTTACGGCCACAGCATTTGCATTTTCCTTTATCCAAGAAGCTACAGCTTTGAGGTCTAGCTTTTTGAACTCTACACAGCCACTGAGGTAATGCTCTGTCCCTTCACAGTATGGGCAGTATGGCTTGAACGGCTTCTTCTTAGAAGAGGAGACGGATTAGTTATATGCACCTTGGTGTCTATCTTCGGGTGTGTTTGAGCTGGATCTGATCCATAATAGATGGATGTAGACTTACTCTGTACCCTGGACCCTGCAGAGGCTCTGATGTTGCCCCTCTCTGGGCGTGATCTGTCTGAGGGCTGTGGCTGAATGACTTGCCGTGATAACTGTAAAACTTGGGACTTGCGCTCGAGCCATTCTGAGAAGTCGTACATATTATAGGTGCGACTGCTGCCAGTGCGTATGATACCACGTGTGATGCAGTGCTCAATAAAACTGTCTCTGTAACTAGGCTGAAGCTTAGTGAGTAACCTGTCTACATGTGAACCACACTGGAGCTCACTAGCTGCTACATCGTCCATTGTACTGAGGAGGCCCACTAGGCTGGACACCGCCAGAGAGAAATCTTCAAAGGCTTGAGGATCACATGCCTTAATAGGAGAGCAATTAAGTATAGCACTCAGTTCACTCTGTACTAATTGCCTGGGTTGCCCATATCTCTGCTCCAAAGCTCTCATTGCACTAGTGTAAGAGTGCGGTCATGGATATAGCGTCTGGCCACTTGTAACGCACATGGATGCTCTAACTGATCTATCAGAATGTGATATTTATATTCCTCAGTGAGATGAGCATGTGGCCCAAGGAGGCTGTCCAGTCCTTTCTTCAGTAATACAAAGTCACACTCTCTGCCTGATTTGAATGTCACCAGTCTAGGCTTCGGGATGCCATATGAGGATGCTAGGATCATCTCCATCAGGTTTGGCTGTGTGGCTTCAGCTGCAGGAGGTACTGCGTCTTGTGCAGTATATGCAGCAGGCAGTGAAGCGTAGGCAGAGACTGGTGGATAAGCAGCAGAGTAGTAGGGGGCTGGATCAGGAGGTGGAGCGGCATAAAGCTGGCTATTGGTCGGTGGGGCTGATATCCCGGCGGTGGCCGATACAATGGCGCTGAGACTGCAGGAAGTCATGGGATCGTGCAGAGAGTACCTGGTCGGAGCTGCCAGGAGGCTGCGGTGTCGGTACCTCTGACTGTATAGAGGGTCAGACTGACTGGTTCAAGCCCCCGAACTGTACTGATTGGGCTGCTTGATTGACAGGTTTTAGAACTGGCTGAATCCCTGGAAGGGGGCCGCAGGATTCTCCCTGGGGAACAGGCTGTGGCGAGGCCCAGGGGCAGACTGACCAGCGGGCTGAAATGCAGTATTCACCCTGTGCTGCAGTACTGACGGTATCACTGGCGGTTGGTAAAGCGCAGGTTGATGTACTAGCACTGTGCTTGGCTGCTGTGCAGATTTAGCTACAGAGATAGGAGGCAGCAGCACTGTCTGAGGATTTGAAGTAGGTTGAATACTAGGGTTTAGAGGTAGTGAAGCTGAATTTGGTGCTGAATAGAGAGTGGGATTTGCATTTCTCAGTGGTGAAGATGCAAAAGGTTCTACTGGCCTTAACAGGTTCACAGGTGTTCTAATGTCCTGCCTCTCTGCTGCTACTAGGACGTGTAGTTGCTCAGTAGTATGGATGCTGCTCATGTCACTGCTATAATGGGGTGTTTGAAGTAGAGCAGGAACCGAAGCGGCTCTATCTTGTTGTTGAGCATCACTCTGAGTAGGAGAGGACTGCATAAATTGCATGCTCGCTCCAGTTGTTCCACACGCTTGGTTAATGCACCACTGGTCTCCTTCATAGTGATTTGCATCTCATTCACTTCCCCACGCTGCCTCCATTCTCTTCCATTCGTCTCCTTCCTCTTCTCAGGTTCATCTGAACTGCTGCCGCTTGAAGACTCCATTTCCTCTGGATCAGGTAGGTCATGCTCATACTCCGCCAGATGTCTCGGAAGCTTTTGCTCCTTCTTGGACGGGGACTATGCTTTGGACTCTCCTCCTGAGGAGCTTCATCTTGTGGAGTTTCCATCTTGTTGACTCAGCCAATAAACATCCGGCTCGAAGGACCACTTGTAAGAGACTGTGTGCGTCTGCGGCTGATTTTGGATTGCTCGTCAACTGAGTCTTCCTCGGTAAGAAGGAATAGGCAAATCCAATGGTGCAGTTTGAGAATTTATTGAAGAGAAGTCAGGTACATGGAGATGATGGCGGTTTAGGTGTTAAAATGACAAATAGGTGGATTTGTGTGTGTGTGTGTGTGTGTGTGGTTATCTGAAACAAAATACAATAAAATGTATATTAATAAACATGTAGGCTATGGTTACATACAGATACATAAAAAACGACCCGCAATACCACCAAGATCCACTGGAGGGAGCTCTAACACTATAAATGAACTTGCATAAATGCCATAAATCTCCAAATGGTGAAAAAAGGTGCCACAACAGGCGAACTACACATTAAATATAATATTTGCAGTTATTTACAAGGCAATAACTAAAGTATATATAGTAGATGGCCACTTTAAGAGTGCTTATGGAGTGCTGTAGCGGCATGAGCAGTATAGCAAAAAGATAACGTACAACAACTTCGTCACCCGGGCGAATAACTCTGCAACAAGTGCGCCATTCATGTAAAAATAGTACTTACATCTTAAGGACGCACACAGCACTTCTACACACAAGGCTAGCGCAGGATTAACCAAGGATGGCCATTCTCAGCACCAATAATGCTCTCATAGCCCCAGACTACACAGAAGATCGCCACAAGCGATCAGAACTACAGATGAACACATGCATTATGGGTAATGTAGTCTATATTAGGGCACAGACTTTTAACAGAACATCACATTAGATTATAATACAGCGAAATAAACCATTAAGAGCTGTTTATCTTTCAGAAGATCATATTTATCCACCACAAAATAGCACAGGGATTATTTGAAGTCTGGAACAAACCTGTGACTTATAATAGAGATGAATATCACAGACCTGCTTAAAAACTGACTGAAGTGACTGTAGAATAAGGAAATATGCTTGACTCTGTTTCTTCTAGCCCAAATCCTTCAAATAGACATATAACAAGCCTTTCAATTGGCAAAATATTGCCATTTACCATCCAAAATAGCATGCATGATCACTGCAAATAATGATCACAGTTAACGCTTTTACAAACCCAAATGCATAATCAGAATCAAGCACTCGATCAATCAAGCCTACAGAACAATCACAGTTCATGCCATTTACAACAAGGCTATAGGACATATAATAACTGAACATATTGAACATTATAGGACACTATAGTAACTGAACATATCAAACATTATAGGACACTATAGTAACTGAACATATCAAACATTATAGGACACTATAGTAACTGAACATATTGAACATTATAGGACACTATAGTAACTGAACATATTGAACATATTATAGGACACTATAGTAACTGAACATATCAAACATTATAGGACACTATAGTAACTGAACATATTGAACATTATAGGACACTGTAGTAACTGAAAATATTGAACATTATAGGACACTGTAGTAACTGAAAATATTGAACATTATAGGACACTGTAGTAACTGAAAATATTGAACATTATAGGACACTATAGTAACTGAACATATTGAACATTATAGGACACTATAGTAACTGAACATATTGAACATTATAGGACACTATAGTAACTGAACATATTGAACATTATAGGACACTATAGTAACTGAACATATTGAACATTATAGGACACTATAGTAACTGAACATATTGAACATTATAGGACACTACAGTAACTGAACATATTGAACATTATAGGACACTATAGTAACTGAACATATTGAACATTATAGGACACTATAGTAACTGAACATATTGAACATTATAGGACACTACAGTAACTGAACATATTGAACATTATAGGACACTATAGTAACTGAACATATTGAACATTATAGGACACTATAGTAACTGAACATATTGAACATTATAGGACACTACAGTAACTGAACATATTGAACATTATAAGACACTATAGTAACTGAACATATTGAACATTATAGGACACTATAGTAACTGAACATATTGAACATTATAGGACACTACAGTAACTGAACATATTGAACATTATAGGACACTACAGTAACTGAACATATTGAACATTATAAGACACTATAGTAACTGAACATATTGAACATTATAGGACACTATAGTAACTGAACATATTGAACATTATAGGACACTATAGTAACTGAACATATTGAATATTATAGGACACTATAGTAACTGAACATATTGAACATTATAGGACACTGTAGTAACTGAACATATCGAACATTATAGGACACTATAGTAACTGAACATATTGAACATTATAGGACACTGTAGTAACTGAAAATATTGAACATTATAGGAGACTATAGTAACTGAACATATTGAACATTATAGGACACTGTAGTAACTGAACATATTGAACATTATAGGACACTATAGTAACTGAACATATTGAACATTATAGGACACTGTAGTAACTGAAAATATTGAACATTATAGGACACTATAGTAACTGAACATATTGAACATTATAGGACACTATAGTAACTGAACATATTGAACATTATAGGACACTATAGTAACTGAACATATTGAACATTATAGGACACTGTAGTAACTGAACATATTGAACATTATAGGACACTATAGTAACTGAACATATTGAACATTATAGGACACTGTAGTAACTGAAAATATTGAACATTATAGGACACTGTAGTAACTGAACATATTGAACATTATAGGACACTATAGTAACTGAACATATTGAACATTATAGGACACTATAGTAACTGAACATATTGAACATTATAGGACACTGTAGTAACTGAAAATATTGAACATTATAGGACACTATAGTAACTGAACATATTGAACATTATAGGACACTGTAGTAACTGAAAATATTGAACATTATAGGACACTATAGTAACTGAACATATTGAACATAATAGGACACTGTAGTAACTGAAAATATTGAACATTATAGGACACTATAGTAACTGAACATATTGAACATTATAGGACACTATAGTAACTGAACATATTGAACATTATAGGACACTGTAGTAACTGAACATATCAAACATTATAGGACACTATAGTAACTGAACATATTGAACATTATAGGACACTATAGTAACTGAACATATTGAACATTATAAGACACTATAGTAACTGAACATATTGAACATTATAGGACACTACAGTAACTGAACATATTGAACATTATAAGACACTATAGTAACTGAACATATTGAACATTATAGGACACTGTAGTAACTGAACATATCGAACATTATAGGACACTATAGTAACTGAACATATTGAACATTATAGGACACTGTAGTAACTGAAAATATTGAACATTATAAGACACTATAGTAACTGAACATATTGAACATTATAGGACACTATAGTAACTGAACATATTGAACATTATAGGACACTATAGTAACTGAACATATTGAACATTATAGGACACTATAGTAACTGAACATATTGAACATATTATAGGACACTATAGTAACTGAACATATCAAACATTATAGGACACTATAGTAACTGAACATATTGAACATTATAGGACACTATAGTAACTGAACATATTGAACATTATAGGACACTATAGTAACTGAACATATTGAACATTATAGGACACTATAGTAACTGAACATATTGAACATTATAGGACACTACAGTAACTGAACATATTGAATATTATAGGACACTATAGTAACTGAACATATTGAACATTATAGGACACTATAGTAACTGAACATATTGAACATTATAGGACACTATAGTAACTGAACATATTGAACATTATAAGACACTATAGTAACTGAACATATTGAACATTATAGGACACTATAGTAACTGAACATATTGAACATTATAGGACACTACAGTAACTGAACATATTGAATATTATAGGACACTATAGTAACTGAACATATTGAATATTATAGGACACTATAGTAACTGAACATATTGAACATTATAGGACACTATAGTAACTGAACATATAGGACACTATAGTAACTGAACATATTGAACATTATAGGACACTATAGTAACTGAACATATTGAACATTATAGGACACTATAGTAACTGAACATATTGAACATTATAGGACACTACAGTAACTGAACATATTGAATATTATAGGACACTATAGTAACTGAACATATTGAACATTATAAGACACTATAGTAACTGAACATATTGAACATTATAGGACACTATAGTAACTGAACATATTGAATATTATAGGACACTATAGTAACTGAACATATCGAACATTAAAGGACATTATAGTAACTGAACATATTGAACATTATAGGAGACTATAGTAACTGAACATATTGAACATTATAGGACACTATAGTAACTGAACATATTGAACATTATAGGAGACTATAGTAACTGAACATATTGAACATTATAGGAGACTATAGTAACTGAACATATTGAACATTATAGGACACTATAGTAACTGAACATATTGAACATTATAGGACACTGTAGTAACTGAAAATATTGAACATTATAGGACACTACAGTAACTGAACATATTGAACATTAAAGGACACTGTAGTAACTGAACATATTGAACATTATAGGACACTACAGTAACTGAACATATTGAACATTAAAGGACACTATAGTAACTGAACATATTGAACATTATAGGAGACTATAATAACTGAACATATTGAACATTATAGGACACTACAGTAACTGAACATATTGAACATTATAGGACACTACAGTAACTGAACATATTGAACATTATAGGAGACTATAGTAACTGAACATATTGAACATTATAGGACACTACAGTAACTGAACATATTGAACATTAAAGGACACTATAGTAACTGAACATATTGAACATTATAGGACACTATAGTAACTGAACATATTGAACATTATAGGACACTATAGTAACTGAACATATTGAACATTATAGGACACTACAGTAACTGAACATATTGAACATTAAAGGACACTATAGTAACTGAACATATTGAACATTATAGGAGACTATAGTAACTGATCATATTGAACATTATAGGAGACTATAGTAACTGAACATATTGAACATTATAGGACACTATAGTAACTGAACATACTGAACATTATAGGAGACTATAGTAACTGAACATATTGAACATTATAGGAGACTATAGTAACTGAACATATTGAACATTATAGGACACTATAGTAACTGAACATATTGAACATTAAAGGACACTATAGTAACTGAACATATTGAACATTATAGGAGACTATAGTAACTGAACATATTGAACATTATAGGAGACTATAGTAACTGAACATATTGAACATTATAGGACACTATAGTAACTGAACATATAGGACACTATAGTAACTGAACATATTGAACATTATAGTAACTGAACATATTGAACATTATAGGAGACTATAGTAACTGAACATTATAGGACACTATAGTAACTGAACATATTGAACATTATAGGAGACTATAGTAACTGAACATATAGGACACTATAGTAACTGAACATATAGGACACTATAGTAACTGAACATATAGGACACTATAGTAACTGAACATATTGAACATTATATATATATTGCACTTACCACAGCAAAATCTAAACATATACTAAAATTAAAATAAATCAACTGAATATCCATGTAAACAGTTAATAAAGTCATTATTTTATCCAGCAAGGATGCATTAAGATGATCAAAGTGACAGTAAATGCATTTATAATGTTAACGTTTTCAACATTAATATAAATGTTACCTGAGCATCAGATGCCGGATCATGTGACACTGAAGACTGGAGTAATGGCACTTTAACAATTACACTTTACTATATATTCACATAGAAAATGGTTCTTTTAAATTAATAAAAATATTACACAATTATTACTGTATTTTTGGATAGCCTTGGTGATCATGAGAGACTCAGAATAAGAGGTGAGAGAACTAGAGGTGTTAAGTTTGAGTGAAACATTTAGTGCAAGTAAGAAGTGAATTCTGGGTAAATAAGTGGGTGATTTATGGATAACCGTCCCGGACATCAAGAGCCTGACAGAATCTGAAACAGCGAGAGAGAAAAAATGAAAGCATAAACTAAAATAGCTAAAAATCAAGCAAACAAAAATAACCACAAAGAGAACAGAAGAAATGGCGAGTCAACGTGGAAACACAGAAACTGACAGAGATTGAGATCAGAGAAGTGTGACCCACGTGTGCTTTTATTCCCACAGGAAATGATGAAACGGCTATTTTTACCTGCATGGTGACTGTCAGGAATGAAGCATGATGACAGGAAGCAGGTATGAAACACCGGGCTAAATTTATTTGCTCAAACATTTTTGCCATTTATTCATGCTCTCAATACATTCAGATAAAAACTCTTTCCAATCACAACAAGACGAAACAGTTTATATCATAAATACAGTATGAGAGGAAGAGGCTCTTTACATTTGACAATTAAACTAAACCCATTTGTCTACATGATCGCTAAATAGAGTATTGCATTTTGTTAAAAGATGTTGCCTTTAATGCATTATAAAAGTATTTTAATGCATCAATCATGCCTTGTAATGCATCAATGCATTGTGAGATCTCATGAATAATTGTAACCCCAGTTATAATACATCTTTAGAAAATATATTGCATTAAAACGTACATTTCAGGTGTTACAAGGCATCTGTGAATATTATAATGCATTTTAACTTGGTTATAATTATTCCTACATTATGCAGATTATGAATACCTTTATAATGCATTATAGATAAAGGCTCTAGGTAAAATGTCACCATTGTTTCTTTTGCACTTTAAAGGGTTCATAACAGATGTTTCCTAAAATTTAAAGTAAACTATCAAACATGCATAATGTTCAGTTCTCAACACAAACACTCACATACTCTCTCGCACACACACACACACACACACACACACTTTAGTCCTACACTGTCAGAAAAAAAGGTACATTACTGTCACTGGGGCGGTACCCTAAGGTACAAAATCGAAAAGATACTAATGTACACTAAAATGTACCTTTAAGGTACTAATATGCACTCTTAAAGTACTGATATGTACCTTTTAAGGCACTAATATGTACCATTTAGGGGTGAGTAAGGTATGAAGATGTACCTTTTCATTTTTGTATCTTGTGACAGCACTGTAGCTTTTTTCTGAGAATTAAACATTAACAGAGTCATGCCAGCACAAAGAGCTGAATAATTAAATGATTTCTCACATTTATGAGTACAGCGCTGTTAATATTTAGTGGATCGATCATTACATCCACAGTAATGCATGATAATTCACAGTTTATATTCAAAACCTTACACAGAAATTACGCCAATGTAAACAATTTCCAACTTAAAAAGTTCAGTGGCTGCCTTAAATTCATTTAAAAGTCATTTCAACTAAAATTATATTAAACTAACAGAAAATCAAGCAAATCTCATATATATATTTTTAAGTTAAAACATATTCTGAGGAGTTATGTAATGTAAAAACATAAGTTGGCATGACTTACTAATCATATGATTTTTAATAGGGAATAAAAATAAAACCGTAGTTGGCTCATTCCATGTCAAATCAACCACATTTTAAAAACTTCAGATGTTTGATTTTGTTATTTTTTTTTCTGAAGAAAGACAAGCATAAATATAGATGAAAGACAAAATATTAAAATGTCATGAATGTATATTTACTGAGTAATTTACTATTTTGTAGAGGAGGGTCAAAATGAATTTTCGAGCCATATTACAGGGGTGTAAAAATGTCTTTATAAAGATGGCAGCGTCATTATTTTATTTTCACACAGAGACTGGCAGATCTATAAGTGAAATCTGTTGACTTTATTAATATTTGTTGCATTATACGCCAACGCTGACCGTTCAAATATGGGAAAAAAGCACTTCTTGTGTTTTTTGCCCTAAGTTTGCATGCCTGTAACTCCAGAAGTATTGAAGATATCTTAATATCCTTTTAGATTACGGTTCTTAACAAACTTTACTTTTGGTGTTTTCATTTTAAAAGCTGTATATGGTTCAATCCCAGAGATATGGAGATCCTAATACGGCTCCAGGAGTAAAATGGTCAATTGTACATATTTTCAGTGGCCAAAAACCAAATGTGAGTCACTTTGCACACAGCAGATACTTTTTATCTTTTAAAGAGGAACATCTCAAGAACAAATATTGTAGAAAATACAATTGTATCTCGTTTTTTTTTCTATCAACACAAATAAACCTTTCTGAGTGCCATAAATATTGTTTTTCCAAAGTTTGCATGCCTGTAACTCCAGAAGTATTGAATATATCTTAATGTCCTTTTAGATTCTGGTTCTTAACAAACATTTCTTTTGTTATCGTCATTTTAAAAGCTGTATATGGTTCAATCCCAGAGATATGGAGATCCTAATGCGGCTCCAGGAGTAAAATGGTCAATTGTACATATTTTCAGTGGCCAAAAACCAAATGTGGGTCACTTTGCTCACAGCAGATGCTTTTTTCCTTTAAGAGGAACATCTGAACAAATAATTTTGAAACTACAAATGTATTTCTCTTTTTTTCTATCAACAAATATAAGTCTGAGTGCCATAAATATTGTTTTTCCCAAGTTTGCATGCCTGTAACTCCAGAAGTATTAAAGATATCTTAATATCCTTTTAGATTTAGATTTTTAACAAATACTTCTCATGGTGTTTTCATTGTAAAAGCTGTATATGGTTAAATCCCAGAGATATAGAGATCTTAATGCTCCTCTGGGAGTAAAATGGTCAATTGTACGTACATTTTTACTGGACAAAACCCAAATGTAGGTCACTTTGCACACAGCTGATACCTTTTTGTCTTTTAAAGAGGAACATCTGAAGAACAAATAATGAAACTATAAATGTATTTTTTTTTTCTATCAACACTATTGCATAGAATATACCTGTCCAAGTGCCATTAATATTGTTTTTCAAAAGTTTGCTTGTCTGTAAAAAATATTAAAGACAGTTTTTCTGGTGAAATAAATAAATACATAAATACAGAATTGCCAGTTTGTGTCTCACAATTAAAACACAACTAGCTTCCGTAATGCATGCATCTCACTTGAACTCATGAACTGTGATTAATCAGAGGCTCCGGACATGCTCAGATCACGCGTGTCTGTCTTCACACTAGCGTGTTTCTGCCCGACTCTCTGTGCTGTGGTTTCACTGGACAGATCTTTTATGACGCTGTAGTAAACACTCACGCTGCACTTTCCAGCTCGGCCCTGGCCTGACCTGCGTTTGCAGTCGCAGAGCCTCTTGAAAGCCGCGCGGAACTTCTGCGACATGGCGTTGTAGATGATGGGGTTGACGGCGCTGTTGGTGTAAATGCACATGCGACAGAAGAGCAGGAACCAGGTGTTGAGATACGGCGGGTCCATGAGGGAATTCACCACCACTAGAGTCCGATACGGCATCCAGAGGAGCGCGAACAGAACCACCACCACCGCCAGCATCTTTGTGACCTGTAGCAGACACGAGAGGAAGGGAAGTGTGAGATGCATGTGATTGCATTGCTCTGAAGTAGCTAATGTGAGGTCTCTGGAAATGACTCAGATCCCTCCTTCAATGCAAGTCTGAGGGATTTTGGCCAGATCATTAAAAAAAAGTCTACAAGCCACAGCCTGTTTATCCATCATAATGTATGAATGCTCTGCAAAACATAATCTCACAAAAATATCAGATCACTCATTTGTACTGTAATTATAGATCCTAAACATTCTTGTCTTGAAGAAAGATGTTTCCCATTTTGACCATTTGAAATTATCCTTAAGGACACTACTAATAAGTGTAGTTTTCTGGTACCAAAGTGTAGGACATTTTTAAGAAAATAAACAAATAATACCTACAGACAGATTTACATTTACATACATCATTTGCCATTCTTTATATTTATATAGTCATGAGAATAAATAAATATGTTTTTTCCTTATATTTTTTTATTAATTGCATAACATGAAAATAAATATATTAATAAATAAATGTTTTAATTATGAATATATATATATATATATATGAAACGTATGTTATTTATTGTCTATTTATATAAAATAAATTACATAGACATGAAAATAAATATATGAATATAATGTTTTCTTTCTTTATATTTATGTACAGTATAAAAATATACTGCTGCAATTAGTTTTCACAACTTAAAATATAATATGTGACTAATAATATGTTGTTTCAACTAAAAGTGTTTGTGCAATGCAATTATATAGACATGAAAATAAATATTTACATATTAATACATGTTTTCTTTCTTTATATTTTCTGTTTATTATGTTAGTTTACATAAAATAAATGATAGACATGAAAATAAATATAGTTGATTTCTTTACACACACACACATGTTGTGTTTCCATGTTTTAAGGGGACATTCCATAGGCATAATGCATTTTATACTGTACAAACCGTATTTTCTATCCCCCTACACTGCCCCTGCCCCTAAACCTACCCATCACACACACACACACACACACACACACACTGCCCCTCTGCCCCTAAACCTACCCATCTCACACACACACACACACACACACACACACCTGCCCCTGCCCCTAAACTACCCATCACACACACACACACACACACACACACACACACACACACACACACACACACACACACACACACACACACACACACACACACACTGCATCTGCACAGTTTACGTTCTGTGAAAAAAACCTCATCCTGTGTGATTTATAAGCATTTTGAAAAGTGAGGACATGGGGAACGTCCTCATATTTCACCCTCTCCTGTAATACCTGTGTCATACCCATGTCATTATACACATTTGTGTCCTGATATTTCACAAAAACATGCCCCACACACACACACACACACACACACACACACACACACACACACACTCACACACACACACACTACCCATCACAGGAGACATGCTGCATTTTTACATTTTCAAAAAACATCACTTAGTGTGATTTATAAGATGTTTTCCTCATGGGGACCAAAAATGTCCCCACAAGGACAAGGATTTTGGATATTGCCATCTTTGTGGGGACATTTTGTCCCCATAACGTAGGATTACCAGTCCACACACACACACACACACACACACACACACACACACACACACACACACACACACACACACACACACACACTGCTGTAATTCATTTTCACTTAAAATTTAACATTGGAATAATTAATATGTTGTTTAAACTTAAAGTGTTTGTGCTGCCTTAAAACTTGAATTTTTGAGTCCCCACAACAAAAAAAAATGTCAAATTTTAGTTGTGATAACTAATTGCAACAATATATGTAAATATAGCAGAAAAGACCAAACCTGTTTTCTGGATGTGGCTGCGCTGTGTGTTTTACAGGACACCTTCACTGAGCTCTGCCGTCTGCGCTGATGGACGGAGAGCCTCTGCTCCGAGAGATCCGTCGGCAGAGGGTCTCGGAACAAAATCCTGGCGATCAGACCGTACAGAACTGAAGCCACGACGAGAGGAACCACATAAAACAAGGTGAAGTCCAGGAAGTAGATGGGCATATAGAGACTCCTGGACACCCGATAGCCACACCGGACCACGACCCCATTCGCATAAACCGTCTCGTTGGTGTCCACCAGGAAAAACCACATGATGCAGTACAGAGACGTGAAGATCCACACGCAGGCGATGATCTTCTTGGCTCGTGACACGGTGCAGATGAACTGGGCTTTGATGGAGTGGCAGATAGCGATGTAGCGCTCGACGGTGAAGGCCGTGATGGAGCAAGACGAGACGTTGATGCCCAGGTACTGCAGGTACGTGATGCAAACACAGCCGGCGTAGCCGTAGATCCACGAAGCCACGACCTCGGAGATGTTTGGCAAGCCGGCGGCCAGCAGAACGGTCAGATCGGCCACCGCCAGACTCACCAGGTAACAGTTGGTCGCGGTCATCATGTGCTTGCTACGGATCACCACCAAAACCACCATGGCGTTCCCAGCGATTCCCACCCCGCAGATCAGCAGCGACAGAGATATGGTGACCACCTGGACCTCCAGAGAGTTCTCCGGCATTGTGGAGTTTCTGTCGGGATGTGTCGAGGTGCTGTTATCCATCGTGGTGTTTCCCATGTCAAAATCCTGGATAAGTTGGAAAAAAGTGAGATTAAGTGGATACATTTGAGAACATATGCATGAAATGTCACTCACTGTAATGCGGTAAGAGGAACACGAGGCGACTTCTTCTCCGGAGAGCTGCAGCATCCACTGAGAAAACAAGCCTCGTCCTCTTCTTCTCTCCTCCTCCTCTTTCACTCACTACCAATGAATCCCTCTCCCCTCTCTCTCTCTATCTCTCATGATTCTTCTCTAAAGCTTTGTGTTCAGCATATTTAATGGATCTTTTGGGATGCAGGGCATGATCTCACAACTGGTGAAGCTGCTTTGGTAAGTGATGAAACTATTATACTTCTTTTTAAAAGATGTAAAATAAGTCTCAGTGTCCCCAGAATGTGGGCCCTATCATACACACAGCGCAATGAGACGCCAGGCACGATCAGTGTTTTTGCAAGTTTCAGCCGGACGCAGTTCTCATGTTCACGTCCAGCTCCTCGTTGTTTAAAAATCAAATGCAATGGCACATCTGTTCACCCATGGGCATCTGCCAGATGTGTGTGTGTGTGTGTGTGTGTGTGTCTGAACACCAGGTGTGTGTGTGTGTGTGTGTGTGTGGACTGGTAATCCCTACGGTATGGGGACAAAATGTCCCCACAAAGATGGCAATATCCAAATTTTTGTCCTTGTGGGGACATTTTTTTGGTCCCCATGAGGAAAACATCTTATAAATCACACTAAGTGATGTTTTTGAAAAAGTAAAAATGCAGCATGTCTCCTGTGATGGGTAGGTTTAGGGGCAGGGGCAGTGTGTGTATGTGTGTGTGATGGGTAGGTTTAGGGGCAGGGGCAGTGTAGGGGATAGAAAATACGGTTTGTACAGTATAAAATGCATTACGCCTATGGAATGTCCCACAAAACATGGAAACACAACATATGTGTGTGTGTGTGTGTGTGTGTGTGTGTGTGTGTGTGTGTCTGAACACCAGGTGTGTGTGTGTCTGTGTGTGTCTGAACACCAGGTGTGTGTGTCTGTGTGTGTGTGTCTGAACACCAGGTGTGTGTGTGTGTGTGTGTGTGTGTGTCTGAACACCAGGTGTGTGTGTGTGTGTGTGTGTGTCTGAACACCAGGTGTGTGTGTGTGTGTGTGTGTGTGTGTGATGGGTAGGTTTAGGGGCAGGGGCAGTGTGTGTGTGTGTGTGTGTGTGTGTGTGTGTGTGTGTGTGATGGTTAGGTTTAGGGGCAGGGGCAGTGTGTGTGTGTGTGTGTGTGTGTGTGTGTGTGTGTGTGTGTGTATGTGTGTGCAGGTTTAGGGGCAGGGGCAGTGTAGGGGATAGAAAATATGGTTTGTACAGTATAAAATGCATTACGCCTATGGAATGTCCCACAAAACATGGAAACACAACATATGTGTGTGTGTGTGTGTGTGTGTGTGTGTGTGTGTGTGTGTGTGTGTCTGAACACCAGGTGTGTGTGTCTGTGTGTGTGTGTCTGAACACCAGGTGTGTGTGTGTGTGTGTGTGTGTGTGTGTCTGAACACCAGGTGTGTGTGTGTGTGTGTGTGTCTGAACACCAGGTGTGTGTGTGTGTGTGTGTGTGTGTCTGAACACCAGGTGTGTGTGTGTGTGTGTGTGTGTGTCTGAACACCAGTGTGTGTGTGTGTGTGTGTGTGTCTGAACACCAGGTGTGTTCAGGAGCATTGTTGGAGTGTTGCTATTGTGAGGAACTGAAAACCACTGACCACTGACCAACACACACCTGCTCTAAAGTCAATAGTGCAGTATTTGTGTGTTATTTAAAGGGTGTGTTAGTAATCTGAGCCCATAGGTGGAGCACAACGCATACACTCTGATTATTACACACACAGGGGCGTGCAGCACACACACACACACACACACACACACACACATTTTAAATATGAAAAATAAAAGGATTGCTCTCTGGAGAAGCGTTTTGTCTCTCTGCTCGCATGCATTTTTCCGTCGTTAAACTAGCAAAAATGGATTCGGACACACCCTAAGTGCACCTGCACCATGAGCTTTAGACCATGCGCTCAGATCGGTAAAATAGGGCCCTACGTCTGTGAAGTTTCAGCACAAAATACCCTACAAATCATTTATTACACCATGGTGTAAACGCACATTGAGTGGAAGGAAAAACACTGTTTTTGTGCATCTATCTTTAAATGCAAATGAGCTGTTGCTCCGCCCCTGTCCAAAAGAGGGTGTAGCCTGTACAGCTCATGCCTCTGATACTCTACCAAACACTAAAACATCTGTTTGGTTTTGATAATCTCGCTCACGTGATGTTCAGTTCTTCATCCTCATGAGAGTTTATGATCTGCATGTGTTCAAAGAGGAAGAATTGTGCGCACATCCAATGCAACTTTTACTGGTGCCAGATTCAATAAAGAATAAATCAAAGTAAACAAAAATCTGCACACTGTTAATTCTGCTCCCAAAGATTTATTGAAACATTAAAGCAACGTTTCAACCCAAAGGGATCTTCGTCAGGCAGGTGTTTAAAGCCATATCAGTCTAAACTTCTGAGATATGGTTTTCTGAGCGCACACACACACACCCGAAGCACGCACACAGAAAGCTGTGTGTCAGACGGAGCGTCCCGTGAGTATCAAATTAAGACTCTTTCGAGTCTTAAACTGTCAAACACACACAAGGTTATGTCAAAAACTCACAGTTCACATAAACACAGTCGATTATGTCTGTGACCATAAAGAAATGGCATGTATGTATTAGATGTGTGTATTAAAGTGACATCAGCGTAAATACCTACTGCTGTATCTGCTGTTAATATGAATCAAACAGAAAATCACTCACTGCTCTCCACTGAGTAACTTTAGGAGCT
Organism: Gobiocypris rarus; assembly: GCA_023029165.1. NCBI lineage: Eukaryota > Metazoa > Chordata > Actinopteri > Cypriniformes > Gobionidae > Gobiocypris > Gobiocypris rarus. The sequence goes on from CM040928.1 coordinate 2,114,385, forward strand.
TTAATAAGAACACATTTCTGACTTGAATGCTCTGGCTAGGAGATAAACATGCCAAACTGTGTACACTCACTGTGGGCGGGGTCTATGCTAATAGGGCAGAGTCTGTAAGTGGTCATGGGCAGGACCTGTCACATTGCATATGAACTACAAACAGTTTATTCTGAGACACTTTATGGGGATTAAAAAGTAGTGGAGTGGGTGGATTTTTATAATTTTAGGGTGGATGTGCCTACACACATTTATATTCAAACACCATGTACTGAATTTTGCACAATAGGTACCCTACATTACATAAAACAGCACATAAAGCTAAAATTTGTTAAGACAATATAGGCACTTTTCTGCTCTATAGAAGAGAGGGGAAACAATCTGTAGAAAACCAGAAAGGTACTGGTACTTTTACAAACATTTCCTTTAATCCTAGAACTTAATGAGTTTCAAAAGATGGGTAAAACACCTGTTGAAATCAATACAGATAATTATTTAATATTATCAGTACATTGGGTCCTATTTTTGGAGAGTTTTTGTAAAGTGTAGTCAAAAGTGTAGTTTTTCTCATGAGTTGTGGGTGCAGCTCTTTTTGAGCCTGAGCTGTAAATGTCATGTGACTAATGACCTGAGAGCTGTGGAAAAATGGCATCATGATTGGCTGATCCTGACATCACTAGAAAACAGGTCTCAAATCCTGAGCTGTGTAGACAAGACAAATATAAGGTTATAAGAATGTGTTATTGGGTTTCAATCATGATGGATTTATTCCCCAGTGGAAAGTGCCAGGAAGCTTACAGAGATAAAGCAGGCAGTTGTTAGCTCTCATGAGGTACAATATAAATAAAAAAATAAAACAGCTTTCATTGTCACAAATGAGTCTTCATCTCATGTGAGCGGACATCATTTTAAACCGATTTTACAAAAGCACAATAAATGTCATCATTTACTTACCCTCATGTTGGTCTAAACCTGTGATTTACTTTCTTCTGTGGAACACAAAAAGTCAATGAAGTCCAACGTGACCCAAAACATCTTCTTTTGGCCTGATAGAAGAAATCATACCGGACTGGAATGATATGAAGGTGGGAAAATAATGACTGTATGTTCATATTTGGGTGAAATATCCCTTTAGGCAGCATTACTCCTTCTTTCTACGATCAGTAAGTAAACTAGTCAAGAGTTCAAAGATCTAAAGACATGACTTCAGATGTAAATGATATTAGTTAGTCTGATATGAGACCAAGACCACAACTCTGATGACCAGCTGATCTCTGCATTTACAGCCTGACATCAAACACCGCAGGATCATCAATCCTTAAATGCTGTAAATCAATCCAACCACAAGAGGGGGCCATCTCACTGCTAGTACTCATGTAGCAAAACATGTCACACTATAAGGGTTTTAATATCAAAGTATAAGGATTGTACACAAAAATGACACAGATTGCAATGAGATTTAATCTGACTCTCACCTCATGTGACTAAATGCATGTTTGAGCTGTTTTAACTGAAAGCATATCTTAAATAAAATACACTATATTGCCAAAAGTTTTGGGACGCCTGACTTTCCATGAACATGAACTTTAATGCCATCCCATTCTTAATCCGTAGGGTTTAATATGGAGTCGGCCCACCCTTTGCTCTTCTGGGAAGGCTTTCCTCAAGGATTAGGAGTGTGTTTATGGGAATTTTTGACCATTCTTCTAGAAGCGCATTTGTGAGGTCAGGTACTGATGTTGGACGAGAAGGCCTGGCTCCCAGTCTCCGCTCTAATTCATCCCAAAGGTGTTCTATCGGGATGAGGTCAGGACAGGCCAGTCAAGTTCCTCCACACCAAACTCACTCATCCATGTCTTTATGGAGCGACGCTTTGTGCACTGGACGCAGTCATGTTGGGACAGGAAGGGCCGTCCCAAACTGTTCCCACAAAGTCAGGAGCATGAAATTGTCCAAAATGTCTTGGTGAAGCATTAAGAGTTCCTTTCACTGGAACTAAGGCCAACCCCTGAAAAACAACACCACCCCATAATCCCCCTCCACCAAACTTTACACTTGGCACAATGTAGTCAGGCGAGTCCCGTTCTCCTGGCAACCGCCAATCCCAGACTCGTCCATGGGATGGTCAGACAGAGAAGCGTGATTGGTCACTCAGAGAACACGTATCACTGCTCTAGAGTCCAGTGGTGGCATGCTTTACCCCACTGCATCCCACGCTTTGCATTGCTCTTGGTGATGTAAGGCTTGGATGAGCTGCTCGCCATGGAAACCCATTCCATGAAGCTCTCTCCGCACTGTTCTTGAGCTCATCTGAAGGCCACAGGAGTTTGGAGGTCTGGAGCGATTGACTCTGCAGAAAGTTGGTGACTTCTGCGACTGTGACCCTCAGCATGCGCTGACCCGCTCTGGGATTTCACTTCATGGCTGAGTTTCTGTTGTTCCCAATCGCTTCCACTTTGTTATAATCCCACTAACAGTTGAGCGTGGAATATTTAGTAGTGAGGAAATTTCACGGATGAACATGCACAGGTGGCAACCTATCCCGGTCCCACGCTTGAGTTCACTGAGCTCCTGAGAGCGAGCCATTCTCTCACAAATGTGTAGAAGCGTCTGCATGCCTAGTGCTTGATTTATACACCTGTGGCCATGAAGTGATTGAACACCTGAACTCAGAGGAGTGTCCCAATACTTTTGGCAATATAGTCTAGCTACATATACACACTGTATGGTTTAATTGACTAAACTATAGCAATAAAAACACGACAAAGACACTTAGAAAATGTAAGATATTTTGTTAAGTTTATTTATACAGTGTTTCTTTTATAATACAAATTGCTTCAAAGCAGCTTTAACCATAAACAGCATTGCAAGATTAATCAATCTGAATTTAATATCACCTATTCAAACTTCAATTCCAGCTATAATGCAGTTTTACAGAAAATAATATAGTGGCATTAAATTCAGTTCAATTATGCAGTGATCTCATTCAATGGAATCAAGCATAGCTGAATACGTACATTTTACTGTATAATAACTGTCTATAATCCCCGACTGAGCAAGCCAGAGGCGACAGTGGCAAGGAACCCAAACTCCATCAGGTGTTGGAAAAAACCTTGGGAGAAACCAGGCTCTCTCGGGGCCAGTTCTCCTCTGGCCTAAATGAACATGATATGAGTGATTGACAGAAGCTACAGTATAAATCAATGCTTTTGTAGATTGAGGATGTTGACAAAAACGTTTCACAAATGTGCTGAGTGCTTTCCTCTAAATAACAAAATAAGCAATAGTCCCTAATACAGCATCAGGAGATCGCAGGCACCTCTCTAACCCCAGATAACAAGTATATTATAGCTGGAAAATCTTCACCAGGCTGGTCAGGCGAGGGCCATGATAAGAACCCGACCCTGACGTCCCTGGACTTTTGCTGGGTGGAGGACTTATCACAACTAGGGTATCTGACGAATCTCTTTCAGATATTTAATAATGATTAAGGGTCTTGCAGCTGGTATGTTTGCACCCCAATCTTGGTTAGTGCCTGCCCAGATGATTTCTCCTGCTAAGTGAATTGTTTCCAGATATTTGACCCTCCTCTGTACCCACTGGAGCTTTTGTCTGGATGCTTTAAAAGACTTTAGACAATGATGGAGGCAGGAGACCTAGTACACATTTCATATGAGCCGCCAGAGACCAGGATGTCATCGGTACTGCAGCAAGCTGGTATCTGGAGAGAGAGTGTATCAAAAATTTAGAGACCGATGCAGTCGTATTACTAGGAACAGGATGCAATGCACAATATGGCAGAATAAGCCAATCTGTGATTGGTAAAGTTGTCTTATAGGGACTTTGGAGATATCCATTAAGGTTACATGCACTATAGGTGAGTAGACAGCCAGATCGTCCTACCTCAATTAAAAGATTTCTTATTTTGTGAATTTGGCAGGTCTTGGTTTCGTTTAACTTTTCCAAAAAGTTTGCTTTGGCAAGCTGTTTAAAACTTCCAAAATGAACATAGGTTTGGCCTGATTTTGTTCAAAATTACATGACACCAGTTAATTTGGATTAAAGTATATCATGGCCTTTAAAAGGAAAACTGATCATATCCTGTCCTGAGACAATTCAACATGTTCCCATCAAGTCTACATAAGTTTTAGATTTTCTGCAGCGTTAAAAAAAGGAATATTACGCATTCACTGAATATAATATTATTATGATTACACAAACATAATTTAAAACAAAAATGGCGTATGGCTGCATTCATTTGGCGGACTGATCTCATGAAATGGCGTTTGTATGACACGCCAATTCGTATGCATTTTGGCGTGCTATTAAGACGCATAATCGCTTTTTAGCGTGTTTATCTACGCCATTTCATTCTATCCCCTACACTGCCCCTACCTCTAAACCTACCCATCACACAAACACATACACACTGCCCCTAAACCTACCCATCACAAGAAACATTTAGCATTTTACATAAAAACACATAATTTAGTATGTTTATAAATACATTTACATTGTGGACACACACATATAATGGTTCGTTCCGTGAACATACAGCGGAATCACATGGCGTGAACATACACGCGCGGAATCACGCCGTGAACATACACGCGGAATCACAAGGCATAGAACATACACGCCGAATCACACGCCGTGAACATACACGCGGAATCACACGCCGTGAACATACGCCCGAATCACACGGCGTAGACATACGCTGCGGAATCACACGGCGTGAACATACACGCGGAATCACACGGCGTGAACATACACGCGCGGAATCACACGCCCGTGAACATACACGCCGAATCACACGCCGTGACATACACGCGGAATCACACGCCCGTAGACATACACGCGGAATCACACGCGCCGAATCACACGCCGTGAACATACACGCCGAATCACACATACACGCCGAATCACACGCGCCGTGAACATACACGCCGAATCACACGCCCGTGAACATACACACAGAATCACACGCCGTGAACATACACGCGGAATCACATGGCGTGAACATACACGCGGAATCACACGCCGTGAACATACACGCCGAATCACACGGCGTGAACATACACGCCGAATCACACGCCGTGAACATACACGCGGAATCACACGGCGTGAACATACACGCGGAATCACACAGCGTGAACATACACAGCGGAATCACGGGCGTGAACATACACGCCGAATCACGGCGTGACATACGCGCGCGAATCACACGGCGAACATACAGCGGAATCACTGCGCCGTGAACACCGTGACATACATGCGGAATCACATGGCGTGAACATACACGCGCGGAATCACACGGCGTGAACATACCTGCAGCGGAATCACACGCCGTGAACATACACGCGCGGAATCACACGCCGTGAACATACACGCGGAATCACATGGCGTGAACATAGACGCGGAATCACACGCCCGTGAACATACATGCGGAATCACACGCCGTGAACATACACGCGGAATCACACGCCGTGAACATACACGCCGAATCACACGGCGTGAACATACATGCGGAATCACATGGCGTGAACATACACGCAGCGGAATCACATGGCGTGAACATACACGCGCGGAATCACACGCCCGTGAACATACACGCCGGAATCACACGCCGTGAACATACGCGGAATCACGCCGTGAACATACACGCGGAATCACACGCGCCGTGAACATACACGCGCGGAATCACACGCCCGTGAACATACATGCGGAATCACGCGCCGTGAACATACACGCGGAATCACACGCGCCGTGAACATACACGCGGAATCACATGGCGTGAACATACGTGGAATCTGCGCGTGAATCACATGCGGAATCACACGCCGTAGACATACACGCGGAATCACACGCCGTAGAACATACGCCGGAATCACGCCGTGAACATACACGCCGGAATCACATGGCGTGAACATACACGTGGAATCACATGCGCCGTGAGACATACATGCGGAATCACACGCGCCGTGAACATACCGCAGCGGAATCACACGCCGTGAACATACATGCGGAATCACATGGCGTGAACATACACGCGGAATCACATGGCGTAGAAATACACGCGGAATCACACGCGCCGTGAACATACACGCGGAATCACGCCGTGAACATACACGCGCGGAATCACACGCGCCGTGAACATACATGCGGAATCACATGCCGTGAACATACACGCGGAATCACATGGCGTGACATACACGCGCGGAATCACACGGGAATCACATGGCGTGAACATACATGCGGAATCACACGCCGTGAACATACGCAGCGGAATCACATGCCGTGAACATACACGCGGAATCACATGGCGTGAACATACATGCGGAATCACACGCCGTGAACATACACGCGGAATCACATAGCGTGAACATACACGCGGAATCACACGCCGTGAACATACAAGCGGAATCACATGGCGTGACATACATGCGGAATCACACGCCGTGAGACATACACGCGGAATCACATGCCGTGAACATACACGCGGAATCACATGCGTGAACATACATGCGGAATCACATGCCGTGAACATACACGCGGAATCACAGCATCACGCCGTGACATACACGCCGGAATCACACGCCGTAGACATACACGCGCGGAATCACACGCCGTGAACATACACGCGGAATCACATGGCGTGAACATACACGCGGAATCACACTGCGCCGTGAACGCCTGGCGGAATCACATGGCGTAGACACATGCGGAATCACACGCCGTGAACATACAGCGGAATCACGCCGTGAACATACACGCGCGGAATCACACGCGCCGTGAACATACACGCGGAATCACACGCCGTGAACATACACGGAATCACATGGCGTGAACATACACGCGGAATCACACGCCGTGAGACATACAAGCGGAATCACATGGCGTAGACACACATGCGGAATCACACGCGCCGTGAACATACACGCGGAATCACGCCCGTGAACATACACGCGGAATCACACGCCGTGAACATACACGCGGAATCACACGCCCGTGAACATACACGCGGAATCACACGCCGTGAACATACAAGCGGAATCACATGGCGTAGACACACATGCGGAATCACACGCCGTGAACATACACGCGGAATCACACGCCCGTGAACATACACGCGGAATCACACGCCGTGAACATACACGCAGAATCACGCCGTGAACATACACGTGGAATCACACGCCCGTGAACATACACGCGGAATCACACGCCGTGAACATACACGCGGAGATGATGGTTCGTTTGGCGTGCACATACGATATACACATCCGTTATCTGCTCAAAATGCGTTCAGATAACACGCCATTTTGGGCTTTAGAAAGTGCCGTGTATGTTTACGCAAAGTCATGATGTCATGTTGGATTTGGAGTCCTTGGATAGAGAGCTCTCACTGACCTATGAATGAGGATTGACTGAGACCGATGACTTCTCAATGTCTCTTCCTGTCCTCTTGGAGACGATCTTGCCCAAGTTGGCCCTCTTTCTAGTTAATAGGAAGCATCAGAAAAACACAGAAGTCTGAGATTAGAGCCTGGATAGAAATATAGTCTGCTATGGCTGTATGTGAACTGGTCATGATTGATGCGAGAAAGAGAGAGGACGGCTGGACAACAAAACCTTACCTCTGAATGATTTGTAGTGTACAGGCTTCTTCCTCTTCGTACTGTTGGTTAAAGCAAGCCCGTCTCAAAGGATGGTTGGAAGTCCTCACATCATGACCCACGGTGGGCAACTCTGGCCGTCGAGGTCAGCTGTCCTGCAGAGTTAAGCCTCAACCATATTCAAACACCTGAATGTTTTCAGGATTACTTAAAATTGTTTGATTAGGGATGGATCTAAACTCTGCAGGACTGCTGACATCGACGGCCAGAGCTACACTGCTCAAGGCTGATCATCCAGCGTCCAACGGTCACATGCTCTGTTCAACCTAAAAGTGAATATTCACTGAATATACTGAATAGCAATATACAATATGCCAATTCACTGAATACATACCGATCAGTATTAGATGAGTCAGGGCATCTTGACATCAGGCACTTTGGCAGACAACTGTAGGTCACAGACAATAAAACTGTAACTGTAGTTTCATGATATGATTTCTAACATGGCATGAATGTTATATAACATTTAAAAGAAAAGCGAACCTGTCTAGATGAAGGATGAAGTGGGTCATCATCAGCAACTGGACAACATGGAGAGCCACCTCAGCATCTCTGCCCGGGAGGTGACAGTCTGGACATCTTTGCTGGTCATTCCAACGCTATCTCACGACCAATTCGTACATATTTTACGAGGTGGCTATTTCGTACAAATTTATGCGACCTCACTCGTATGAATTAAATGCGTTTTGCCTAAACCCCAGTGATGGGTAGGTTTAGGGCGGGGTTGAGGTAGGTCATTTATGCAATTCATACGAATTTGCCAACTCGTCAAATATGTACGATTTAGTAAAAATCGTATGAATTTGTAATGAGTGAGGTCATACAAATTGCGAATTAGCCACCTCGTAAAATATGTTGCTGTGAGATCGGGTTGGTCATTCAGGGGCTTATTTTAACTCACCCTACTAAAGTTATACTGTTAAATCATAATATATTGTAAAGAAAGTAAAGTCACTGTAAACAACAAGAAAAAAAAAGACATTGTAAGCCAGGAATTAAAGTGTTTGGAGTCAAATGCAATTTCACTTCCCTTCTACATTCACACCAATGAACTGGATAACACAGATAATAAACACTGACTAATATCCAAACATCTTATGATTTAAGGCAAAGGACCACATCAACTGCCATTAGGAGGAGATCTTCAATCTGAAATGTGTTCAATCAATCTCAAAATGGTAAAAGAAAATGATAAAACACACTACACAGAATGATATCATGTTTATGTTTTATTTGATAAAGCAATTAAAGTATTATAAAGAAAGATCAATAAAGTAGTCATCAGGGTAGTGCTAGGGTGAGCTAAGGGAATCCCAGGATGTCTTTTGAAAAGGGTCTTCATTTTCTTCCCTTTCTCTTATCTTTTCGGATACTCTAGGGACGTCTGAGTACGGTTTCACATTACATATTAGTTAAGTTGACACAAAGCATCGCAGGTTCTCAACACAACAGGGTTTAACTTGGCATACTTGTCATTATTAATATTTGTGTAATTGAGCCATCTTATTGGCCATTTTGTTGTTGAGCCAATGTAATTTGTTGCTTCATCGGGTTAAGCATCATGGTGCATCATCCACGCATTTCCGTTTAGTATCATAGTAGTAGTAGTAGGTTCGTAGTAGTAGGTTTGTAGTAGTAGTAGTAGTAGTATCATAGTAGTAGAAGTCGTAGTAGTAGTGACCTTGTTCCTAAAATGCAAGGTTAATACCACGGCACAGGATCATCCGTTTATTGTGATATGGTCATCAACTTATTGTCGTCTTGTGTTCTTGAGCCACAGATTAGTTGAGAATAACATCTTTTGAAAATCTGAACCAAGCTTTTGAAAGAGTCGAAAGGGTTTAACTTGGCATACTCGTCATTATTATTAATATTTGTGTAATTGAGCCATCTTGTTGGCCATTTTTGTTGTTGAGCCAGTATTTGTTGTTTCATTTCGTTAGGCACCATGGTGCATCATCCATGCATTTCCGTGTTTAGTCTTCTTTGTTATTGTGATATGGTCATCAACTTATTGTCGTCTTGTGTTCTTGAGCCACAGATCAGTTGAGAATAACATCTTCCAAAATCGGAACCAAGCTACATACAGCTGAAGCCAGTTTTCTCAAGTCGAATATAGCTTTACCGATCTGGTATGTAGTATGAATGAGCATCCATGCTGTTTTCAAATGGTATTCTTGTGTTACTGAGCCACAGCCATTATTTAGTTGAGAACGATATACCTTGAATATCTTAACCAAGCTTTTACATTTGAAACTACTTTAAACACAGCTGAAACCAGTTTTATCCAATTAAAAACAAGAGAGCATGCCTGAACCGTGTCATATATAGCCAAACCAATGCCGTATTCATATAAAATCATCCTCCATGTTGTAGGCGATTGTTGTCTTTTTGTGTTACTGAGCCATTGCATAGTTGCAAACAATATCTTCGTAATATTTGAACCAAGTAATTTGCAGCTGAAATTATTTTAAAAATAACTGAAACCAGTTGTATCCCATTAAAAACATGAGAGCTTAACTGTTTCAAATCCAATATAGCCGAAACAATGTCGTAAATACATATAATTACCATGCCGGCATCGAAAGAGGCTGAAGCCTTGAAAAGACAAAGCCATCGCGTTTACTTTGGTGGTCGATACTGGTGTGGAGTCAGAAAGTGGAATATTTACCTTAGTAGATTCAGGTAAAGCACAATACATTGTGAAGGAAAATGTAGCCTACCACAAAAGATAATACGAGAGAGGATAAACCTACTACTGGCTTCCTTCTCTATCGCAACACTGAGAGAGTATGAGAGAAAGAAGGAAAACCAGCTCAATATTATCTATATGAATGGGGTGTGTCCTCAAACATGTCATGTTTTTATTGGCCAGAAAAAATGTATCCAATAAAAAGTCATCAATGGCCTCACGAGACCTCATGTCAACATTCAAGTATGAACTCAAAGTCGAGGTCCGACATTATCGTTGTTAATCTACAAATATAAGCCTAACTCCGGCTCTACTCTGATGAGCTATCATTAGCACTCAACTGTAATATGATATCCATTGTTTCTCTGTAAAGCAAGCTCAAACAACAGTTAAATAACAACAGTAAAGTAAGTATCTGATTCCTTGCACGGCAATAGTTTTATTTGGTGAGAATCGGACAGGGATGAAGGTATTTTAAGGTTTGTGAAGAAGGTTTGTGAAGGTATATAAACCAACGCCTAAAGCAAAAACCTCTGATGAAACTTTGATCATAGAACGATCATGCATTATTAAGTGAAGATCATCCAAAATTACTCCATTTAATCTGAAAGTTCTGCTTTTGAAACTTAAACAAAAAGCAAGTAAGCAAGTAAACCCTATAGGGATGTCCAATATATTTCCTTATGAATATACATATCCTTTTGTTATCATCTGTTTGACAAGTTATAAAATATGAATGGGGTTAAAGAAAGGAACCGGGAAGGTAAAGTGCAGGGCGTTAACAGAAATGAAACATGCAGCTGCTCAGGACTCACTGCGGCTGGAGTGTGTTAAAGCCTAAAGCATAATGCAGGATTAAACTTGTGTTTGGTATGAAGTGCTTGTGTTAAACAGGCAGGATTGATATTCAACACTGGTTAGTGTGACTGTGCTGTTTTGTACTGGGATCTGAGGGGAATTCATGAGCATACTACAGGTTTATCATTGTGGGATGGACACACCTGTAATGAATGAGTCCTATTGTGCTTATAAGTACTGAAGTGTGTTTTGTAACAATCTCTATTGGAGGATTGTATCTGTAATGTCAGATTGTATTGGATAGTGGTTTGAATCTGACTGAAGACAGTGAATTGGGAGAGTAATCTGGGGACTGAAAAGGATGATGGGATAGATGAGGGCGGCCTGAGCTGGTTTGTGCACCAGTGCTTTTCTAGTACTTTATTATGGCTGAGATAGTGGTAATCCCAACATCAAATCATGCCATTAGAAGACTTTACATTTAGTCATTTAACAGGTCCACTTTAGCTGGACCTGAGCTAAAAACTGATGATCTCTTCAACCAATTGCTCCAGAAGATTCCCAATGCCAGCTAGAAAACACACACAAATATCACAGAATATCAGAAAGCAAATATCACTGATTGGGTTAAGTTACGGTTTGGTGATCTCCCTCCTGCTTAATGATCTTCAAGACATCGTTGGTTGTTGTCCATTGCAGAAGTTTGTATCCTCTGGAGCTGACACCAACAGAACCAGTGAATCTTTCATCTTTACACACCTGTTGGAAGGTATCACAAAACAAGAGTGTTTAGGCATTCATGGTTAAAGTTCTTGGCACACGTGTTGGTTTGTTCTGCCTGCAAGGAACTATGCATTCATTTGATCAAGACAAAGAAACAGTTCACAAAAACATGTCAATTCTGTCATCATTTACTCGCAATCATGATGTTCTGAAGTCATTTACATTTTCATAAGAGGATCTTTTGCTGAATGAGTCTCAGTCACCATTGCTTTTATTGTGTGGAACATGATTCAAAGAACGTAAAGGATGACTATTGTGTCAGAAAAATGCTTCCCTTTTCTGGGATTGTCTATTTCATACTTACTTTGGATAAAAGTACTTCCCATTTTCATATCTGTTCTCCATTAACCTACCTGAATGTTTTCCTTTAACCCTAAGGACGGCCCTGGAAGGATCTTCTGTTGAACTTATGTTTTGTCCAAACCGTTGTAGTTTCTGATGTCCCTTCAGACTCGCCACTGAAGTATAAGACATTCAAACATTTGAGTAAATAAAAATACACTCTAAAAAGACACCATCTATATTTATTTAATAATTTTTTGGTATAATGCAGATAATCCAGCTTCTTTAGCTGTTAAAATGGCGATCGACCAACTTCTTTAGCTGTTAAAATGGCGATCGACCAACTTCTTTAGCTGTTAAAATGGCGACCGCCAACTTCTTTAGCTGTTAAAATGGCGACCGGCCAACTTCTTTAGCTGTTAAAATGGCGATCGACCAACTTCTTTAGCTGTTAAAATGGCGACGGCCAACTTCTTTAGCTGTTAAAATGGCGACCGGCCAACTTCTTTAGCTGTTAAAATGGCGATCGACCAACTTCTTTAGCTGTTAAAATGGCGACCGGCCAACTTCTTTAGCTGTTAAAATGGCGACCAACTTCTTTAGCTGTTAAAATGGCGACCGGCCAACTTCTTTAGCTGTTAAAATGGCAATCGACCAACTTCTTTTGCTGTTAAAATGGCAATCGACCAACTTCTTTTGCTGTTAAAATGGCGACCGCCAACTTCTTTACCTGTTAAAATGGTGACCGGCCAACTTCAGCTGTTAAAATGGCGATCGACCAACTTCTTTTGCTGTTAAAATGGCGACCGGCCAATTTCTTTAGCTGTTAAAATGGCGACCGGCCAACTTCTTTACCTGTTAAAATGGCGACCGGCCAACTTCAGCTGTTAAAATGGCAACCGACTCTTCAAGCAAAAGCTCAATGTCAGCTAGAAAACACAGAAAACAAACACACACAAATCCCACAGATTAAACCAATTATCACTCATTAGCTTTATCATGGGGTTTAGTTACGGTCTCTGGTGATCTTCTTTCCGCTTAAAGCTCTTCAGATGTTTTGTGATGAGTCTGGTCGATGGAAGCTTCTAGAACAGTTCCTGTGAATAATGTGCCACGTCATTGAAGCAGAAGCAAGACGCACTTACCTCATTCGTACATGCTAGGAAACACATTATGTGCCAAATGCTCATTGAAGTTAAAGGAATACTGATGTTGAAATGAAACATTGTTACTTCCTGTGATAAAGAGGATGGGTCTGGGTTTGGTGAACGGGGTCTATTGTTCCACAGAGTTGAAACCTGAATTTATTCAGTTAGCATAAGAGCCATTGTGAGGAAATCAAATATCTGCAGTGAAATGCAGTTTCTTTCTTTTGTTCAAAAGAAATCGATCAGCATGAGGAGAACCACATCAAACTCTGACTGCTGTCCAAACGTGTTGAGTTAGAACACCAGCGCTGAATCAACTGCCATTGGAAGGGGTTTTCCAACCCGAAGTGGATCCAACAGCTCAATCTCAACGGACCAAGAACTTTCAGGCAATGGATCTTTCTGGAAAACAATCCCAGCACAGTCTTCATAGTCCTTGCTGTTGGACTGCACCAGAGAAGTGACACGTACAGACATTTGAGTAAATACAAACACATAAAAAGTGTCACTGTTTTTTTTTATTAGGTTAAGTTGTTATTGTTTTGATTGGTATGAATTCTTCATCCAACTCTCTCTGCACGTCCTGGCCTGCACATCAAGGTCCTGGAGGAGAGTTTCTTCTGTTCTTGTCATTTTGTTGAGCGGGTGCTTTAGTCCAGCGGTGAAATCTTCTGAATACACGAACCAAATATTTTACACCGGATCCAATTTGACTCACAGCCAAAATCAGGTGTGGCCAGGTGAAACCTGCTGAGAACACCTGAATCAAGTTCACTACACCAGAATGTATCTTCAGTACAGCTACAGCCAAACCACTGACCGAATTAAACCACTGCTGTATCTTAGAAAAGACAAAGCTGGCAGGGTTACTGTGGTGGTTGACTCAGATGTAGTGCCAAGTAATGGCATATTGACCTCAGTAAATTCAGGCACTCCCATTCCTCGGGGAGAATATCTCGACCCACCGGTGGGAATGGAGCAGCGTCGCTCTGGACTTCCAGTCGTGGAAGGAGGAGAATATCTCGACCGGTCTGTGGGAATGGAGCAGCGTCGCTCTGGACTTCCAGTCGTGGAAGGAGGAGAATATCTCGACCGGTCTGTGGGAATGGAGCAGAGTCGCTCTGGACTTCCAGTCGTGGAAGGAGGAGAATATCTCGACCGGTCTGTGGGAATGGAGCAGCGTCGCTCTGGACTTCCAGTCGTGGAAGGAGGAGAATATCTCGACCGGTCTGTGGGAATGGAGCAGCGTCGCTCTGGACTTCCAGTCGTGGAAGGAGGAGAATATCTCGACCGGTCTGTGGGAATGGAGCAGCGTTGCTCTGGACTTCCAGTCGTGGAAGGAGGAGAATATCTCGACCGGTCTGTGGGAATGGAGCAGCGTCGCTCTGGACTTCCAGTCGTGGAAGGAAGAGAATATCTCGACCGGTCTGTGGGAATGGAGCAGCGTCGCTCTGGACTTCCAGTCGTGGAAGGAGGAGAATATCTCGACCGGTCTGTGGGAATGGAGCAGCGTCGCTCTGGACTTCCAGTCGTGGAAGGAGGAGAATATCTCGACTGGTCTGTGGGAATGGAGCAGCGTCGCTCTGGACTCCCAGTCGTGGAAGGAGGAGAATATCTCGACCGGTCTGTGGGAATGGAGCAGAGTCGCTCTGGACTCCCATTTCGCTGGGTTGAAAATCTTGATCCATCTGTGCCGTAGAGTCAGTGTTCTTCTGTGCGTTCATGTGGTTGATGTCTTTTTATACACATGAACTCGGGCATGTGAACAGGTGTCAGATTTTTATTGGCCAGAAAAAATCATGTGACCTCACATGATTTGACGTATGAAGATGGAAAATTCCAGTGGGGAAGTCCAATCCAACTATAAAATTACTTTCGTTTCATGTGAAGAGAGAGTATTTACAGGAAGGGTGTTTCGCACCTTTCTCGTCTGTTCTTTTACTGTTTATTTGGTAGAACGTTTTTGTCTTGTTTCTTTCACAACATACTTTGGGAAAAAAACACAAGCACTTTTAAAACTAAGAACTTTACTTCATTAGATTGATATTTATATGCAAAACAATCCTTATTTCCAATAAACTATTTTTAAAAAGGACTGGTTTATTGGTATTAAAGTGTGAAATGTTGTTGTAAAACCCTGCTATAATTCCATCTTATTGTTCCCTTGGTAACACTTTACAAAAAGGTTCATTAGTGAGCAACATTAGTTAACATGAACTAACAATGAACTGCAGTTATAAAGCATTTATTTATCTTTGTTAATGTTACCTTTATTAAAATATTGTTAACATTAGTTAATGCACAGTGAACTAACATGAACAAACCATGAACAGCTGGATTTTTATTAACCAACGTAAACAAAGATTAACTAATGCTGAACAGAGGTGTTGTTTATGGTTAGTTCACGTTAACTTATGCATTACAATAAGGTTGTATTAGTTAACATTAGTTAAAGTGTTACCGTTCCCTTCATATGTGGCTCATTGTTGTACTAAAAATTCACACCAAGTGCTTTGAGCAACACTCGACTAGAATCATTAAAACATTTAATGAAAATGATGTACTAATAATTTACAAAGCATTAAAATACATCTATAAATTAAGTTAAAAGCTTAAATTTTATGAATGTTTTGTTAATTCAGTTATAAGTAATTTATGAGGAATTAGTTAGAACTAATCATTTTCAAAACTTGTATACACGTTCATAAATTATTAATAAGTGGTAATGATTTACTAATGTGTTGTGAGATGGTTACTAAGTTATTGGTTGTTATATAATGAATCACTTATAAATCATTAAAATATTTATACTGTTGTATTATTATCTCTATCATGAACAAATGATGAACAAACCATTAAGTAAATAATTAGGAAGCTTGACGAGTTGAAGCAGGAAATCGGCAGCTCTCATGAGACAAGCCGCATGGAAAATAAAACAGCTTTCAGTCTTCCTCTCATTTACAGACTTTTAAATAAGTACAATAGATTTCATCATTTACTCTCCCTCATGTTGGTCCAAACCTGTGAGGCTTACTTTCTTCTGTGGAACACAAAAAGTCAATGAAGTCCAACGTTCTTCACATTATCTTCTTTTGGGAAGAAATCATATGACAGAATATTTATATTTGGGTGAACTAAAGTTTAAGGCAGTATTATTCCTATTTTTCTATGGTCAGTAGAAAGTAAAGTAAACCAGTAAAGAGTTCACAAGGCAAGACTACAGACCTGCAGGGAAAGACTTCAGAGGTAGATGATGAATGTTAGTCTGTAGAGACTCTGATATGAGACCCAGATCACAACTCTGATGACCAGCTGATCTCTGCATTTACACCCTGACATCAAACACCGCAGGATCATCAATCCTTAAAGGAACACTCCACTTTTTTAAAATAGGCTCATTTTCCAAGTCCCTAGAGTTAAACCGTTTTTGAATCCATTCAGCCGATCTTTGTATCTGGCGGTAGCACTTTTAGCATAGCTTAGCATACATCATTGATTCTAATCAGTCCATTAGCATCTCATTCAAAAAGGATCAAAGACACTTTCAATATTTAAAACTTGACTCTTCTACAGTTACATCATGCTAAGACCAACTGAAAATGAAAAGTTGTGATTTTCTACACCGATATGGCTAGGAACTACTTTCTCATTCCTGCGTAATAGTCTCGGATCTTCACGGCTGTACCATGGCTGCAGCGGCGCAGTGATTCGTTGGTATTCTGTGAAACATGGTGGTACACCTTCGACTTACTATCACAGCCCTTTACAACACACAGAACCATGGCTAATCAATCAGGGAAATCCACAACACCATGTGTCGGCTGCAAGCCTGAAACTTTCTCTGCAACTACACGAACTTAGTGCCAGTCACATTGAAAGTTACCTAGCTGGGGGCTACTTTCAGCGCTGCGTAATATCACTGCGCCGCTGCAGCCATGGTACAGCCGCGAAGATCCGAGACTATTACGCAGGAATGAGAAAGTAGTTCCTAGCCATATAGGTGTAGAAAATCACAACTTTTCATTTTCAGTTGGTCTTAGCACACGATGTAACTGTAGAAGAGTCAAGTTTTAAATATTGAAAGTGTCTTTGGTCCTTTTTGAATGAGATGCTAATGGACTGATTAGAATCAATGATGTATGCTAAGCTATGCTAAAAGTGCTACCGCCAGATACAAAGATCGGCTGAATGGATTCAAAAACGGTTTAACTCTAGGGACTTGGAAAATGAGCCTATTTTCAAAAAAGTGGAGTGTTCCTTTAAATGCTGTAAATTCATCCAGCAAGAGGGGCCATCTCACTTCTAGTACTCATGTTTCAAAACATGTCACAGCCATAGACTATATAAAATGATGGGCGTAGTGTCCGTGGCGTCACCCATAGGATTCTGCAGAGCAGTTTTGAAGCGTAAAGTAGGAAGCGAGCTAGCTTTTGCCATCTTAGCAGCGCATCATCAACCGTCACTCCCGGATAACAGAAAATGGGCAAAGAGGCGGGACGTGGGCGGAGCTGAGGTGTGATTACTAACAAACAACCATAGACTGTATAAAACAACAGATAAATGGCTACCCACCTGCCACTCAAAGTGGCCACGCCCTTAATTATGCAGAACTTTAAGGCTTTATATAATGTAAACGAATGAGTTATAAAAAAATTCACCCCCTCACAGTTATCATGAAGGTTTTGGCAGCAGAACTACATGAACTGCCATTATAAGGGGTTTCCAATGCAAATAGGATTCAAAATAATCCAAGAACATTCAGACAATGGAACTGGGAAATCTTAAATCTGGTAAAAATCTTGTAAACAAGCAAAATCATTTCCTCACAAAACAATTATCATTGGTAGTTAACAAGAAATTATGAATATTATTCTTTTGATTATCTTTTTAATGTTTGGAGGCTGCTATGGAGCAGATTGATAGAAGACTCTAAAATAAAATAAAAACCAGGCGGAAGTTAATATAAAGGCGATAAATTATGCGAGTGCCAGATGAACTTAATTGACCAAATGAAAAAAAAACAAATGAAGAAACAAGGGCACGAGGCAGGATCTGACATGACAGAATCAGGCACGTGGTTTTAGCGTTGGACAGGAATTTTATAACCAGATTTTGACGTCAAATCTCCTGACTTCATTCTTGCCAATGAAAATCGGACACCTGTTTGAGCCACGCCCCATTTATATATATATAGGTTATATGGACTGGTTCTAGTGAACATTACTCATCTTGGACGGACGTTGAGAAGAACGCTACATCGATCATCTGCTACTCCGATCATCTTTTGAAACGATTTTGTACAGTCCTAAAACTGTATTCTTCACAATGTCTGACGCGTCACCTGAATTCACCAGGGTAAACATGCTAAATTCCAGCATTGTACCCGCATCGCACACTACGGTAACCCAACTGGCTTCAACTTTTTCTAGGCACCAGCAATGGTTTGGTATAGTAATGCATGTTCTCAATGCTTGCATGTTCGTGTTGTCAATATACAGGCTTACCTCCGGTATATTAAACTTGTTTAGCATGTCTTCGGTGTTTAACTGGAGAGAACTCGTTTCAGCTGTTTCTCAAATATATTGGGCTGGAAAGCGCTTGGTTAAGATATTTAGAAAATATATTAGATAACCATTGAGAAGATTTCGCCACGGCTCAGAGTCTCGGTAAAAAGGCCTAAGGCTTCGTGACGGGCCAAAAAGCACAACACGTCGAAGCTCATGAAGATGGCTCGTTTTCAGAAAGACGTAAAGTAACACAATCGACGACATTTCAGACGCTGGAGACCCTGGATGGCTGTGTGCCACATTATTTAAAAAAATAAATAAATACTCTTTCTTTCCTCTTTGTTGTGTGTGTTTTTATTGACTCAAATGATTGTGTGACACTTCTTTGGGTGCGGTCCAGTCATATCACAGAGTGGAAACTCGTCTAACAGGCAGAACAGCCGCTTGAACAAATGTCAAAACGCCTGAAGAAAAACAGAAGAGTGACGATCCTTCAGATTCATTCATCATCTTCAATTTAGACATAGTTTAATAGGCAGAACAGAAGCAAATGCTGACTTTAGCCATACTTTGTTTCATACTGTTCACATACTGTGATATTCTGGAGGCTAGATATGGCTTGGGCCCTCTTTTTTCTCCACAAGGACAGAACCATGTTTGTCAGTCAAATCAAGTCAAATTTGTATTGATAATTGAGCATCAAACAGGAAGCTGTGTTTGTGTAGTTAAATCACTGTAAGCTAGTGTTGTAGTCAAGACCACCTAATCCGAGTGGCGGACACAGTTCACGGCTTCATTACTTGAGTAAAAGTACAGATATCTCTTGCTAAATTTTACTCAAGTACAAGTAGAAATACTACAGTCAGATGTCTACTTAAGTAAAAGTACCGAAGTACTTCTTTTTAAAAGCACTTGAGTATTTAGAGTACATTTTCTAAATATTGCATTTCTACTGCCACAGTGCTTGCATTTATGTACAGAAACGTCCTACATGGAGTTGTGTGTTAATACCTTGGAGAATGTAAAAGGAATTGAAAGTAAAATCAAGTCATTTTCATCCTTTTATCATGTTGCTTTATTTAACATTTCTCACTTGCCCACAAGGCAATAGCACAATGGCAACGCTCTGACAAACCTCTGCTAGAGTTTTAATGGATTTTTTGCCCACACATTTGAACCCGACTGTGTTAAACACACTGCATATTCAAGAACATCAAAGCGAGCGCTCAGCTTGCATTAATGTGTGATAGGCTTGCTACGACAGCCGGTGTTACCGATGTTCAGACTTCACACCAGTTACATCACTCGCACACTGTGGCCCCGTCTTTTTTTTTTTTTATAGTTATAAAATAATGTAGCTCAGTTAGAGACAACAGCCAGCAGAAATAAAAACGTAACATGTCTGCTTAATGAGTTCAGAGCAACACAATGTCACATGCCTGTCCTGTCTCGTGTTGCACATGTGGTGTTTTGTTATGTTAGGCCATGTGTTCGTGGCATTGTCTGATCCCTCCTTCTTGTTATCTGATTACACTTTGATTTCACCCACCTGTTCCCCCTTGATTAGTTCCTTTATATACTCCTTGTGTTTGTCAGTCTTTGTCGGATCCTTCCCACATGAAAAAATACTATAGTATATTATAGTAAAATTACTCTAGTAAATACTATAGTGTTTTTGAACCGTACTATAGTAAATATACTAAAGTAAATTAACAAAGTGTAGTAAATACTATAATATACTACAATTTACTGTAGTATCTTTACTATAGTATGGTTCAAAAACACTATAGTATTTACTAAATAATTTTACTGTAATTTACTATAATATACTATAGTATACTAAAGTATTTTTCATGTGGGTTGTTATGTCTATGTCTCCCGGTTCCCGTGACCTGGTTGGTATGTGTTCAGTTCTTTTGATTATGTGTTTTGACCATTGTGGGTTTTTGGTTTGTGTTTGTTTTATTTTATAATTAAATCCTTTTCCCTGCACTTGTGTCCTCGCACCAGTTTGTCTTTTGTGTTGAGCGTGACATAAGGATCCGACCATGTTGGGGACTCAGTAGAGAGGACTCGATTCGGAGTACCTTACCACCTGTCTTCAGTATGAGAGGATTCTCCGGTTTGGAGTCCTCGAACTCCTCCGTCAGGAGGAGGGAGGTCAGGAAATTCGCCAGGAAGTTCCTGGAGACGGCCAAAGGGCTCAGACTAGAGGACTCTTCCCCTTAAGGACCTTTTTAATTATGCTCTCGATGAGCCCATGGACTGGGGGCTCAGGAGGGCCTTTGATCACTGTACCTTTGAGGCGATGGTGGAGGGCATCGCTTGCCAGCAGGAGAGAGCGGCCAGGGAGATGTTCCCTGCCCTGGTGGTCCCTGCTCCGGTGGCCTCTACTCTAGTGGTCTCAGCTCCGGTGGACCCTATTCCTGTTCCATTGGACCCTGTTCCCATTGTCCTTAAGCGGCAGAGAAGGAGAAGAAAAGTGCCATCCGTGATTGCTCCGGTGGTCGCTGTTCCTTTGAATGATGTTCCCGTGGATTATGTTCCAGTGGATCGTATTCCAGTGGTCCCAGTTCCGGTGGATCGTGTTCCGTGGCCCCAGTTCTGGTGTTCCCAGTTCCGGTGGTCCCAGTTCCGATGGTCCCAGTTTCCGGTGGATCGTGTTCCGGTGGTCCCTGTTCCGGTGATCCCAGTTCCGATGGTCCCAGTTTCCGGTGGATCGTGTTCCGGTGGTCCCTGTTCCGGTGATCCCAGTTCCAGTGGTCCCTGTTCCGGTGGTCCCAGTTCCAGTGGTCCCAGTTCCGGTGGATCATGTTCCGGTGGTCCCAGTTCCGGTGGTCTGTGTTCCGGTGGTCCCAGTGTCGGTGGATCGTGTACCGGTGGTCCCAGTGCCGGTGGACTCTTTCCTGCTCTGCCCGTGCTGCCCGAATCCCTGCTCTGCCCGCGCCGCCTGAACTCTGCGGGCCGTCTCGGCCTCCTGAACTTTTGTTTTTCCCGTTCCTCCCTTGTTTACCCCTTCCTTATCTGTTTCTCCCATGTCTGTTCTTCCCTGGTCCGTCCCTCCCGTCCCTGCCCGACAAACAATTAAGCGTGTTTGTCATTGTAGTGTGTTGTTGCGTTTTCATTAAGAATAATAGGCTAGTGAACCCACAATTCAAACAACCCGCTCCTGAATTGGCGCTAGTCCAAAACAGAAACTAAAATGTGCACGGCTGCACAGAGCACGTGTTTGCGGCTGATTTTTCTTTTTCCTTTTTTTTTAGAAGAAGTAACAGGTACTTACGGTTATGGATAGAAATGTAGCGAAGTAAAGAGTACAACATTTGTCTCTCAAATGTACTTGAGTAAAGTGATTAGTACTCCCCAAAAATGATACTCAGTAAAGTAAGATCCCTGAAATTGTACTTAAGTACTGTACTCAAGTAAATGTACTCCGTTACTGTCCGGCTCTGCCGAGACCAAGTAGAGACCAAGACCAGACCAGCACTCCTTAAATTCATCAAGATCCACATTACCACCTACAGAAATATATTTTTAAATCAATAAATATAATTAGAATACGATACTGTTTAGAGCTGTTACCAGTCAAATTACAAATTAAATCCTTAACAACAAAAATCATCTTTGCACTTTTTATTTTTAAATACTGAATGTTTGTTTAAAAGCAATATCATGTTTGCCGTCATGCTCAAATTTGTGAAAACCTGTGATATTGCTTAATTATATCACGTTATATATGTTATATAAAAATCCAGATCGCATACAAGTACTTTACCAAACAATATCTTGAATTTTTTGAGCATTTGTATTGATTTGTGACTTTTTTAAAACAATCCCTAATTAATTTCTGAATCGGCACAATAAATAAATCAAATTTGAAATAAGTTATTGACTGCATCTGAAGCAGTACATTTTACATCCAATCACTTTAATGATGTTAATGAATAAATCAGGCAATGCGCGGCAGTTTAGGGATATCCCAGCAGTTGTGGTCTCGAAACAAAATTCTGTGTCCTCAAAGTCTGAGACCGAGACAAAATCCAACTGTGTCGACAACATACTGTTAGCGTGACTGAGATTTATTTCCGTTTTCTGCTTAGCATGGTATCCTGATTCCTTGTAATACAGTTTTGCATAAGATGATTATCTTACTTGGAATTAAAGAATGCGGTTGTATTTGCATCGAGACATGATTTGGTAAAACTATAATGCTTTGCTTCGTTTGCACCATTAACGACAAGTAACCAAGGCTGATTAGAAACAATATTTTCAGCATGATTAGCATATAGTCCCAGGCAAAGATCTGAACATAGATATAGATAGATATAAACATGGGCAAGGCTCATTCATTGTTCTGCATCTCGCTCACAGGGCCCTGCTTCTCTCCTGGCAATCTTATTTTACTCAGATATTATTTTAGTTACATTAATACATTAATGTTAACAAATGAGACCTTATATTAAAGACTATGTTCTTCCATATTAAGAAAATCCTTGAATTATTTAGCCTACTCTTCAACGGGAAAAGTCAGTCGGACAGCTCAAGCCCTGTGATGATCACATGACACCCTAAATATAGTCACTGTAAAAACTTATTTTTTTAAGTTGCCCGGTTGCCTTATTTTTGAGTTCATTCAAATTAAAATTTTGAATTCATTGAAATTAATTTTTAGTTAATGAACATTTTTCAGAATCGACATCACCCTTTATGCAAATATTATTAAAAGATGTGTTTTTTTGCCTTTGTAAACTTTGCAAAGAGTCTGCTAAAAGAGAACAGGTAGGCTACAAAACATGTAAAATGGTTTAGTTTTGCTTATATAAAGTGAGCATGCATGATCATATCACAGATAGGTCTACATTAATTTTTAAATAAATAAACGAACTTGAAATAATTGTATTTCACGTGTAGAGATTGCAGAGTGAAACAGTACATAGCCATTGGCCAAATAAAAACGACTTTATCATTTTACAATGATTTTACAATTACTATGATTGAGATGACTGATGACTGGTCAGTGTTGAATAAAAAGCTTTCAAAATATTTTTTATCATAATCCTTATTTCATAATGTTACATCTCACCACAGGGTATGTTACAACTGACCCAGACTATGGGGTGAATTGTAACATTTCACTCCTCGTGTTTGAAACTAAACCATGCATTTTCTGTTTGTGTTGCAAAGATAATATCAATCTTATTTAATAGCAGACACTTGTGACTAGTTTGAATCACATTTTGAACACACTGGCTTAAAAGGACTGTAAGATATAGACAGAAATGGCAAAAATGTTACAACCATCCCGGTCTCCCCTACAATTAAAAAAATCTGTATTGGCTTCAAGAGAAACTAGAGAAAGGTTGTCACTTGGTCCAGACCGAACTTCCCGACCTCAAATGTTGTAGGCGGGACTAAGTGCAGCTGGCATCCAGGCTAAAGCTTCCCCACCACTGTTTTGTTTTGCTTTGCTATTTCTATTTAATACAATTTCTATTGAAATTGTATTAAATACTAAATAAAATGCATTTAAAGTAATAGTATAAAAATAAACTACTTAGGATTGTTTATTGCACCAAAAGTAATTTAAGATGAACATTAAATACAGTTCACATCACATGATGTTTGTTATTTTAATGCTGTTTTCTAAGCCCTATTCGGACGGTAATTGTTTCTCATGGGGTTGTAAGGTATTTTCATCATCGACAGGGGCTAGTCTGTGATTTTTGCCGTCCGAATCCAGAATGTCAGTGTTTTTCTCCCACCACTCGCATAAAAATCCCGGCGAATTACCTCCCTCACCAGGTTTGTGTGGTGAGTTTTCAAGAATATTTCACTTCAAAATTCACTGTTTATCCTTTTTGACCCCTGCAGAGCACCGTGCGGTTGCACTTAGCTGTAGTTTGGATGCATTTTAAAGATCTAGACTTGTATTAGTAAAATGCTGGCAAGTATTCACAAGAGCAATATATTCCATCACCGCTCAAAAATAAAAATATGCCGAAAAATATCACGGCAGCAATATGTTAAAATAACCAAGCAGCTTTATGTTTGCCTCATGTAAATAAGTGAATACAGCCTCTCTTATTTCAGCTAATTTCCACATTTTGAAGTCCATTATTTTGAGATAAAATAAAAGACAAACAAACTTTAACTATAATACGTCTATCTTTCTAATTAAATAAAAATTAGGATATTATTTTCCTATTATTAAATCAAATATGAATTTATTCCAAGCCTTACAGCATGCACAAGTTTATCACTGAGGTGGCTGCACATTTATTTTGACAGACGTCCACATGAGAAACAATTACCATCCGAATAGGAATAGGGTCCGAATAATGAATTGGTTTGAGTAGAGCCAACTCAAATTAAACAAATTAGTAAAAAAAAACTTTTATGAGTCTTCAGAACTTTCTTTTTCTTTATAGGTTCTCAAAACTGACACATTTTAAGTAATCTGAATTGCTTCATTGTTTTGAGCTTTATGAACTTAATTTAGACTTAAATTTAACTGTAATTGGGCAGGGATTTATATTTCCCAGCAAGCTTTGCTATGACACTCAAAGGGACAGTAAATTAAGTGTTATATTTTGGTGTGATTTAGTAGTGTTTAATGTTTTGGGGCTGGGGTGGGGGATTCTCCGTGTGCCCTCAATCATCCCCATGATATAAAAATTTTTTGGGATAGCACACAATATATATCAACAGGAAATCTGTAAAATCAGATACTAGTAACACATCACTG
>CM040928.1:2145000-2290000 GCA_023029165.1 Gobiocypris rarus
GCTCAATTAATGCATTACAATTAAAACTAACCTCATTAGATTTGAGTTGACTATATCTAGACTAAAACACAATTCAGGTGTTTTAGTCTAGATATATGACTATACTAAAATATGACTAAATCTAAATTTGCTGTCAAAATGCACACTGATCTGATCTCTTGTTTTGGGTTGGTGAGTTGAGCGTCTCTTCTTCTTGTGCTCTTTTCCCGTTGTGGCCGTTAGCAAACAGCGTTGCATTACTGCGCATGCGCCCCCTTCTGGACTGGAGTGTGAATGCCTGTGACTGTCTGTATTCCTCGTCTGACTGTATGCACCGAACTGTTCGGAGCGAATGCATGTACCGTTACACCCCTACTGTACATACAGTGTGTGTATGTGTGTGTGTGACACTGACCTGCTGCTCAGGAAGCAGTTCTGAATGACTTTGATGATGAAAGCCGCTGCTTCTTTCTCACTCACCCCAGGGTTAAAGCGCTGCCTACAACACATGATTCACTTCAAACATTTACACATGAAAAGATATTTGTCCCTTCTGCCCCACCGCAGTTGCTTTAAACTCACTTGAGCAGTTTGATGGTCTGACCGCGGAAGCAGGGCAATCCTGTATCCAACATCAGCGTTACCAAGGCAACCACAGCATCCATGTACGGCCTATAGGGAAAGAGAGATCATTCAGTCCCTCAGTTTCTAACAGACACATCAAAATACATAATTCATACACACATCTCACCTGACGGCCAGGTATCCGCGCACACACATCTCCATGAACCACTTAAAGGGCGTCGCCTCCATCTTCCCGCCCATGATCATCACCATCTCATCCGTCAGTTTGATGTCCGGCTCCCAGCCCAGATTCCCACCCGGAGAACTCTCAAACATGAAGCCGAAGTCTGAAGAGCGCACACACATTAGAAACACACGAGATAGACACCGAACAGAGAGCGTTATGATGGTTTGAGGGCGCACCGATGTGGATGAGGTGTCCATGTCTGTCCAGCATGATGTTCCCGTTGTGTCTGTCCTTGATCTGGAGCAGGAAGAGCAGCAGACTGTATGCAGCCATACTCCTGATGAAGTTATACCTCGCCTGCAGGACACACACACACCAGAGAGAGAGATTGTCATATGAAGTTCAGCCATCCTTGCTGTATATGAAAACTGTCGCTGAGCTAGATGAATTCTGTGGGCGTGGTCTCAACTGGGTGAGCTCATGAATATTAATGAGCGCAGGGAACACCACATCAGACTGACCAGCTTTTGTAATCGGCCTGATTTCTCCGCTTATTTCTTTTAAGTGATGTGAGCTGACAGGAAGTAGCATAACACAAACACATAAGGACCTTAAATATTTAAAAAAAATACAAGGAAAGACGCTTTTGTGTGGCAGGGCACCTTTAAAGTTTGTTTAGTATGACTTAATTTCTGCATTACCTGATAAAAAATATAAGAGCCAAGTATTTTCTAGAGAAATTCATATACAATTAATATTATGACTTTTCCAGGTCTAGAAAACACAATTTAAGCTTCCAAAACTGTTGGAATTATGGGTCAAATAAAATAAAATAAATAAATAATGAAATACAGTTGTAAATATATAGATTTTTAGCTGTTTTAGCCTATTTTAAAGTTTGACTTAATTTCTACAGGACCTGATCAAATATATTAGAGATTGATGATCATTGAAGAAATTCATATACAGTTATTTTCATTTACATGAATTTTAAAATTACGCTTCCCTATATTTTCCAGGTTTCCCAAGACTGTGGGAATCCTGTATCTCCAAAAATAAATAAATAAAATGCATATAAAATAAAATTAATTAATTAATTTAAATATATATATTTTCAATTTCCATTTATATATATATATATATATATATATTTATATATATATATATATATATATATATATATATATATATATTTATATATATATATATATATATATTTATATATATATATATATATATATATATATATATATATATATATATATATATATATATATATATATATATATATATATATAAAAGTAAAAAATAATAAATTGAGAAAATAATTAAAATAGTACATAAACAGTGTTTTATCTGATATTAAAGTGTGTTTTGTATGATTGGATATCCTCATGCAGAAGTCTGCTGATGCCCTCTAGTGGACGCCGGACTGCTGGCTGAGAAACACTGATATGAACTCTATGAGGCTCTCTCACCTTCTGAAAGGCCAGAGTGGATTCGTCTCCATACTGGTTACGGAAATAATCGTACATCCCGAAATCCGTCTGTCGCCCCAGTTGATCTCTGGACTTGCAATCTGGGATGCACTCGATGACGCCACACTGCGGGACAAACACAAGAGTGTTACACCAAAAACATACAGTCACGAGAGGTGGAACGTCTTCAGTGTGAACCATCAAAAGCTGCTGGAGTCACATTAGCCAACTCAACCGGTCTGGAGCCTCAATTTAAAGCAATTTCTCTCTTATTCACTAACATATTGCAAATCAGATCAGGAGCAGCAGACAAACATAAATGATCAAATTAAATAATATACAATACAGTGAGGTGTGTGTGTGTGTATTTGTGTGTGTGTATTTGTGTGTGTGTGTGTGTTCATGTTTTTCTATCCTGGTGGGGACTTCAACCAGAATGCACACAGACTCATGTCACCGTGGGGACCTAAATTGAGGAAACAGTGTGTGTGTGTGTGTGATGGGTAGGTTTAGGGGCAGGGGCAGTGTGTGTGTGTGTGATGGGTAGGTTTAGGGGCAGGGGCAGTGTGTGTGTGTGATGGGTAGGTTTAGGGGCAGGGGCAGTGTGTGTGTGTGATGGGTAGGTTTAGGGGCAGGGCAGTGTGTGTGTGTGTGTGTGTGTGTGTGATGGGTAGGTTTAGTGTGTGTGTGTGTGATGGGTAGGTTTAGGGGCAGGGGCAGTGTGTGTGTGTGTGTGATGGGTAGGTTTAAGGGCAGGCAGTGTGTGTGTGTGTGTGTGTGTGTGATGGGTAGGTTTAGGGGCAGGGGCAGTGTGTGTGTGTGTGTGTGTGATGAGTAGGTTTAGGGGTAGGGGCAGTGTGTGTGTGTGTGATGGGTAGGTTTAGGGGCAGGGGCAGTGTGTGTGTGTGTGTGTGTGTGTGTGTGTGTGTGTGTGTGTGTGTGTGTGTGTGTGTGATGGGTAGGTTTAGGGGCAGGGGCAGTGTGTGTGTGTGTGGTTGTGTGTGATGGGTAGGTTTAGGGGCAGGGGCAGTGTGTGTGTGTGTGTGATGAGTAGGTTTAGGTAGGGGCAGTGTGTGTGTGTGTGTGTGATAGGTTTAGGGCAGGGGCAGTGTGTGTGTGTGTGTGTGATGAGTAGGTTTAGGGGTAGGGGCAGTGTGTGTGTGTGTGTGTGTGATGGGTAGGTTTAGGGGCAGGGGCAGTGTGTGTGTGTGTGTGTGTGTGTGATGGGTAGGTTTAGGGGCAGGGGCAGTGTGTGTGTGTGTGGTTGTGTGTGATGGGTAGGTTTAGGGGCAGGGGCAGTGTGTGTGTGTGTGTGATGAGTAGGTTTAGGTAGGGGCAGTGTGTGTGTGTGTGTGGTGGGTTAGGCAGTGTGTGTGTGTGTGTGTGTGTGTGTGTGTGTGTGTGTGTGTGTGTGTGTGTGTGTGTGTGTGTGTGTGTGATGGGTAGGTTTAGGGGCAGGGGCAGTGTGTGTGTGTGTGTGTGATGAGTAGGTTTAGGGGCAGGGGCAGTGTGTGTGTGTGTGTGATGGGTAGGTTTAGGGGCAGGGGCAGTGAGTGTGTGTGTGTGTGTGTGTGTGTGTGATGGGTAGGTTTAGGGGCAGGGCAGTGTGTGTGTGTGTGTGTGTGTGTGTGTGTGTGTGTGTGTGTGTGTGTGATGGGTAGGTTTAGGGGCAGGGGCAGTGTAAGGGGATAGAAAATACGGTTTGTACAGTATAAAATGCATTACGCATATGGAATGTCCCCATAAAACATGAAAACCCAACATGTGTGTGTGTGTGTCCCTTCAGGTGATGATCATGTGCCGCTTCAGTGAGATGTACAGTCAATAAACACAGACGGTTCAGATCGTATGTTATTACTTGTGTAAGTTTAGCTGTATAAAAACACTGGGATGGCAGATTGTGTGTGGCTGTAGTGTTTGCAGTGGGACTGGTTTAGACCAGAACAGACCAGGACTACAGCTGTTCAGATCTTCACCATCTATCTGAATTATTACCAATGTCAAACCTGCCGAAAATCAAACAAAACCACTGCGACTGAAAATCAGTGGGAAACACGGTGTGATGCCAGCCGGCAAAACTCATTCTCATTCAAAATAAAAAATAATTATTATACAATAATACAATATATATATTTTTTAACTTAAATAAATACATATAATTTGTATTTAAATAGATTAATATAAAAATAACATTTTATTTTAGATTTAAAAAATAAACAAAATACCCCTGGTGCTATCGCTAATATATTTATAATATAGATATACTTTTTTTTAATTAATTAAAATTAAATATTTTTTTATTTAAATAGATAAATATACAATTTTAATTAAAATAACTCACCCCAGGTGCTGTCGCTACCACCCTATAAGGAAACACAAACAGGTCGAGTCCCACCAGCTGGAAAATGTTCTTAAACAGACCGATGATCTGCAGCGCCAACATGTCCTGGGCGGAGAACATTTGAGGAATGAGAGAAAAATAAAAATAAACTTTTCCCACTTGAATATATTACATCTGATAAACGTGATTTAAGCACAATGCATTTGTTAACGTGTTCTAAAACTCTACAAGTTTAACAACAAAGTTTAAATCTGTTGATTTATATTATATCTATAATTTGTGCTTTTTTTAAAAGATGCCAATGTTAAATAAACATCTCTTTTTAACATTAAAAGTTTGTGAAATAATTGATTAATGTATTATAGTCCCCTGTATGTGATTGTGCATTAGTATAAAATGATGATGATGCGTCACAGGTGTGATTACCGTATAAATCAGCTGTTTTACTACGGCTATCTGTGGCTCATCCAATCAGATTTCATGGCCAAAATGTAAAGTAATAAGTACAAAAGGGACTGAGATGTCCATGTGAATCTCGGATACCTGTCTGCAGTCGTCTCCTACTTTAAAGATGGCCGCCTGCCAGCAGATCTTCTGTGTCTCTTCTCCGTTCTGAGCTTCATCCAGTGAGTCTGAGCGACACAATAAACCTACAAACACACACACACACACACACACACGCACACGCACACGCACGTGTATAAGAGGCGCGCTTTATTCATGTGTAAGTGTCATTGAAAGGCACCATAATCCCTTAGATCTTACATTTCTAAAGATATAATTTGATCTGTTATTATGCCATGTCATTCATGCACTCATTCAAGCCGGAAAAATCGTTATTATATTTTACATACATTTTTATACAAATGTTCATTTGCATCACTCATTGATGCATGATATCTGACTAAATCATAAATTTTTTGCATAAATAAAATGAAAAATGTAATATATAATGCCTTAATATTAAAATACAGTACAATTAAAATAATTTAGCAAAATCATTCACATATGGTGGCTGCACAATTGCTAACAATGCCATTGTAATATTTACATATTGTGATTAGAGATCTACTTGCATGCTTATTTGATGTTTTTCTCATATACTTATCTGTATTGTGCATTACTATTAGTGCTGTCAAATCAATTAAGATATATACATTAGATGCAATTAATCGCGATCGATTGTAATCTGTCCTGTCAAATCCACGATTCAGGATTGAAAGGGTTATGTTTGTGCATACCCTCTTTCTCGAGTTCGCTCACTCCACAGCGCTTCACCTTGAATTTGGCCAGGTACGGCGCTTTGGCAGCACTGAGAGAGAAACAAACACAGCCACGAGATTATATTGTGCATCTAAACCCCATCAAACACATGTGATGCTGTTAAAGAAGCTGTACGACAGTGTGTTAGTGCACTCATTATGCTTTTTGGGATATTATCTTTCCCCCATTCTTGGATGCATGTACATCTATTGTAGTAGACTCTAAAACAACACTAGGAAGTGTTAAAGTAGCATAATAGGGCACTTTCAGTGGTGACTGTACCTTTGCATTGGCGTTCCAGATTTGTAGTCAATGTCTAGGACTATGGCCTCAGGGTTACTGGGCAGATAACAGCCTGAGAGACACATCAAATGAACAGTTTTGTAACTAAAAGTGGTTGTAATATCAGCCAAGAACAAAGAGTGATGTGATAATGAAGAGAGACTGAAACCTGGCTGGACTTTGATGTCGGACAGGGCTCGCAGACACGCTCTCTTCCGCTCGTCGCCTTTAGGGATGGGCCTGAAACATGAGCAGAGGAACTAGTGTTGTAGTCAAGAACACCTAAACCGAGACCAAGACAAGACCAAGACCAGACCAGCACTCCTTAAAATCATCTAAAAGATTAATATCTTCGGTCTTTGAAATGACTTATATTTAATGAATAAATATAATTAGAAGAGTAAGACACTACAGCGCTGTTACCAATCAAATCACTGACAATAAAATTAATGGCACAGAAGTTTCATTTGAATTGGTACAATTACACCTTCATAAATAATGTTAAGATTAATTTAACATTAAAACATTAACATTATTTAACATTCACAGAATCATTTATTCAATCGATTTGTTCAAAGCAGCTGGTTCATTTAATAACGAATTTTTACAGACTTAGGCAAAAACTGTTTAAAATGCAATTTAATATTAACTTCTTGTTTATTGAACGTTTGTTTAAATCTATATCCTTTGCAATCAGCTTATATTCATGAAAACAGCTCTCTTACTCTTGTGATATTGCTTAATTATATTCAATGGTTTATATAAAAAAAACGAAATATCAGAATCTTTTGGCCATTTATATAAATGTTGGGCATTTGATGTTAAATCAGACAATGCACCAGCAGTTTAGTGATATCCTTGCAGTTGCGGTCTTGACTAGTCTTGGGATAAAATCCAGAGTCCTCTATGTCCGAGACAAGACAAGACCAAGTACAAATGCGGTCGAGACCGAGACCTTAAAAAATGGTCTAAGACCGGTCTCGAGTGCTACAACACTAAGAGGAACAGAGATCTCAGCTTTAAACATAGGACTGGAAATGGACATGGTGGAAAATGAGCGCCATGTAGAGACGAAAACAAATGGTGCAGCAGGGGAAAAAAATTAGACAAAACCCACACGACTCTGATCAAAAAAACAACAGAATTCATCATAAAGTCCTATTTAACCTTTGTGCTGTTGAAAATACTTTACCTAATTTGGTGTTCCTGATTAAAAATGACTGGCCAACAGCAAATTGCTATCATTAAATGTTGGACTCAATCTATTCCAATGTGCTAACACTTCCTAGCGTTTTGAAAAAGACAGTCAAAATAACCAGAACACCGACTGATGCCAATAACAGGTTTCTATTACTTTATAATGGCTGAGACGTTGGTGATCTTGTTGAAGAAGTCAAACTCGCGCTGGTAGAAATCTTTGGCTGGACCCGAGAGAGAACCCATGATCTCTTCGACCAAATGCTCCAGGAGCTCTCCGATGTCCGCTGGAAAACACACGCAGAAGAAACATCACCGGAGAGCTCTGCCCGTTGAGCGGCTGTCGTGAGGAGGACTTACGGTCCTTCTGGTGTCCCTCCTCGTCGGTGTAGATGTTGGTCTTCATGTTCCAGATGAACTGATGTGCCAGGAGCTGAGACTTCTGTGCCGCCCATAGGATGTATTCTCTCACGTACCCCATCTATACACACACACACACACACACACACACGGTATATTACTAGAACAATCAACATATGAGGAAGAAAAAAATGGGGAATGCAATATACAAAGAATGAATAAAAGGATGCATGCAACTTGATTTACACCTTTACAAATAATTTTTCCATTTGTCCTTATTATTTGAATAACAATTTAAAGTGCCCCATTTATGCTTTTTGGGATATCATCTTTCATGTAGTTTGTAATAGAGTGGTTTGTGAATGTAAAGGTCTGCAAAGTTTCAAAGATAAATAGAGTTTTTGTCTCCTAAAAGAATGAGTCGATTCTGAACTGAGTCGTCAGTAACTCCAGTCTCATTTCCTGCTGAACCTGCGTAAGGTTGTAACTAATTTGCATAATGCCAGACTGTGGTGTTGATTGGCTGAACAGTGTCTCTTTGCCCCGCCCTCAAACACTGTAGTCGTATCTGAGACTGGAAGAGTTCGGTTGGTGTTGATCATGTGAAGATGCTGTTTTCTGCTGAGACTGAGACAGTAAAACCCACACCATCGCTACGGTTCGTATCACTGTGTGTCAAGAGCTGAGATTCACATGATAATGAGCGTTTAGTCTCTGACCAATCACAGCAGACTGGACCGTCTGACCAATCAGAGCAGAGCAGCTCTCAGAAAGGCGGGGTTTAGAGAGACTGAATCTTTGAACGAACCGTTTCAGACACTCAGAAAAGAGCTGATGCTGAAATGTATGAGAAAATCGAAATGTGTTTTTGACCTTGGATGCATGTAAACCTATTGTAGGAGACTCCAAAATAACATTAGGAGCCTTTAAAATAGCATAATAGGGGCTTTTTTAATTTCATACACACTATACCTTGTCATAACGGAGAGCCTGAACAATTTGTGGGATGTAAAACAGAATAGCATCCTGTTGAATAAGAGTAAAATATCCGTTAATAAAGACACTCAAAATGACTAAAGAACTATAAAGAAATCAGCGCGTGATGATGATGATGATGGCGTACAGGAGGGAAGGAGCGCAGGACTTTGACGGCGTACTGTGCGGTCAGCGGATGCGGCGGATACATGCTGGAGAAGTACGACAGGCCCGTGGGAGGGTCAGCCGGAGCCCAACACAAGATGTGACTCAACTCAGGAGAATCCGCATCAATCGTGTGCCACGTCACCAAGAACTGCAGCGGAAACACACGCACACGCACACAGTTACCAGTGCAGACGCAAGATCCCATAAATCCAATGTTGTTCCTGTACGAGGGAGAAACTGCAGGAACTGTCAGTATTTTTGATGGCGCACAAGTATAAGTAATGAGCAAATAACACATCCATGAACTTTTATCAAGATTTTAGGTTAAGATTTATATGAATGCATAAGGGAAAAGTGTTTAATTTAGATCAACTAGGGGTGTGTGATGTATATCATCTACGATAATATCATGATTGGTGTTTTAAAGGAACACTCCAGCGTTTTTAGAAATAGGGCTTATTCAACATCTTTCCTACATTTAGATATGTGGGCAAATGCATTTTTGTCTCAGTGCATGCATTGTTTTAGTTTGGCAGGGTCGCCGATAGCTTAGCTTAGCATAATGAATGGAATCCTATGTTGCCAGCTAGCATGTCCCGAGTAAAAGTGATCCAAAAAAACCCACCTAATTACTTCTTGTGGCCTGCGTATTCACAACGAGTACAAATAGCGATGCAGATTAAGACTAGGAGATTTCCTAGGCAGATATTGACTTGGGACTATATTATGGGGAAGCACAAGCGAAGCACTGCTACTTAGGCGCAGAGATATCAGGCAACACATGCACAACATACGCGGTATGTTGACGGAAGTTGTGGGATTTCATGTGTTGCGTGATATCTCGTTGTGAATACGCAGGCTACAAGAAGTAATTAGGGGTTGGATTATTTTTACTCGGGACATGCTAGCTGGCAACATAGGATTCCATTCATTATGCTAAGCTAAGCTAGCCTGAATGAATCAGTCGTTTGAATGAATCGGTTGAGACTCACTCATTAACAGTGACTCGCTGACACCTACTGGCAGTTTTAATTTCACATTTAAAGTATCTTTTCATTGTTTAAATCATTTCAAACAAACACATTATTTCTGCATGTGTAACAACAGTTTAAACTCATTCATCATTCATGTGTAAATGATCTAAATCCACTTCAGATGCAGATTCTGTTTCCTCTGCAGTGCAAAGATGAATTTTGATGATACTGATTTCATTTGATTGTTAATAGCCCTATTGTGTCTTATTATTATAACTGAATTTGATTACATGTAAGAATTGGACAAAAAAAGATGATGCATACATTAAATTGGCTTTAAAAATGGCTTTATAAAAGAAAAAGCTGCTCTTAAAAGATAAAAATCTATTTAAACTCATTGGAAAAGCACAGCAAAATATCGTCTAATTCAGTGTTTCCCAACCGTGATCCTGGAGGCTCACCAACACTGCACATTTCGCATGAGTCCTTTATCTGCCACACACACTTCAGGTCTTTGAGTCTCTAATAAGATGATTCAGGTGTGTTTGATTAGGGACACTGCAAAATGTGCAGCGTTGGTGTGCCTCCAGGATCGTGGTTGGGAAACACTTGTTTAATTATCGTTATCGATAAAATCCAAGAAAATATCAAGATTTTGTCAATATCGCACACCCCAACGTGCCCAAAAATGCAACATTTTAAATCACTTTTTTAACCTTAAGTAGTTATTAGTAAGTAGTCTTAATATATATTTCAGAAATATCCAGAGGACAAAACCTCCTGGAAACACAGGCTGTGAAAATAAGACGCTAGACAATACAACATACCGAAGAAAATGTAGTTATGTACCTCATGTCAAATTAAATTAAATAGTGTCTACCCATCTATTACTCGCTCATTTCATCATTAGGTTGTGTTGGGTTCTGGATGTTCACCTTCACAGCCTCGGGAACGTCACTGACCGCTCCCGGATCCAACCGGACCAAGCGGGTCACTTCTGAGAAAATGGCTTCTGTGTTCTTAAACCTGTAAAATATCAGTTTCATTACCATTTCATATTATTAGAGCACTTCATTCATTCCTGTAGCTCTGCCAGAATCATGGGTTTGATATTCTGGGAATGCATGATGGGATAAATGTAGACTTTGAACACAGAAATATCCCTGTAAACGTCACGCATGCGGTCGCTCACCTGGCTGGCAGCTGCAGGGCGAGATACGGCGCGATGCTCCACGCAAGATTAACATTGTCCTTCCACTGTTTCTCAGTCAGGCTGATGTATTTTGACCTCCAGTTGGCGATGCTGGTTTCCACAGACTGTTCGGCTGATATCTGGAGCTCCTGGCTTCCCAGAGGATTGTACCAGGTGGTCAGACGCTCCACCTCACTGGCCTATCAGCCAAAACAATAAAGTGCTCATTTGGTTTGATCATATACCAAATAAAAACATACTACTAGAAGTCATGACTGACGGCATCTGAGGAGGAACTATGACAGATTAAACTCACACACACACCATTTTAATAAACTGATACGCCTACCAGGCATAACATTATGACCCCTTCTTAATATTGTGTTGGTCCTCCTTTTGCTGCCCTGATCCGTCAAGGCATGGACTCCACTAGACCCCTGAAGGTGTGCTGTGGTATCTGGCACCAAGATGTTAGCAGCAGATCCTTTAAGTTCTGAAAGTTGTGAGGTAGGGCCTTTATGGATTTGACTTTTTTGTTCAACACCTCCCACAGATGCTCAATTGGATTGAGATTTGGGGAATTTGGAGGCCAAGTCAACACCTCAAACTCGTTCTGCTCCTCAAACCATTCCTGAAGCATTTGTGCTTTGTGTCAGGAGCATTATCCTGCTGGAAGAGCCACAGCCACCAGGGAATACCGTTTCCATGAAAGGCTGTACATGGTCTGCACCAATGCTTAGGTAGGTGGGACGTGTCAAAGTAACATCCACATGGATGGCAGGACCCAAGGTTTCCCAGCAGAACATTGCCCAAAGCATCACACTGCCTCCGCCGACTCGCCTTCTTCCCATAGTGCATCCTGGGGCCATGTGTTCCCCAGGTAAGCCACGCACACACACCCGGCCATCCACGTGATGTAAAAGAACACGTGATTACTCAGACCAGGCCACCTTCTCCCATTTCTCCGTGGTCCAGTTCTGATGCTCACGTGCCACTGTTGGTGCTTTCGGCGGGGTCAGGGGTCAGCATGGGCACCATACACAACAAACTGCGATGCTCTGTGTATTCTGACACCTTTCTATCAGAACCAGCATTAACTTCTTGAGCAGTTTGAGCTCCAGTAGCTCGTCTGTTTGATCGGACCACACGGGCCA
The DNA here is from genome assembly GCA_023029165.1 of Gobiocypris rarus. NCBI lineage: Eukaryota > Metazoa > Chordata > Actinopteri > Cypriniformes > Gobionidae > Gobiocypris > Gobiocypris rarus. The sequence goes on from CM040928.1 coordinate 2,157,115, forward strand.
GCCTTCGCTCCCCACGTGCATCAATGAGCCTGGGCCGCCCATGACCCTGTGGCCGGTTCTCCACTGTTCCTTCCTTGGAGCACTTTTGATAGATCCTGACCACTGCAGACCGGGAACACCCCACAAGAGCTGCAGTTTTGGAGATGCTCTGACCCAGTCGTCTAGCCAGCACAATCTGGCCCTTGTGAAACTCGCTCAAATCCTTACGCTTGCCCATTTTTCCTGCTTCTAACACATCAACTGAGGACAAAATGTTCACTTGCTGCCTAATATATCCCACCCACTAACAGGTGATGAAGAGATCATCGGTGTTATTCACCTCTCAGTGGTCATAATGTTATGGCTGATCGGTGTGTATTACTGTAATCTCACCAGCAGGGCCAGCAGCAGCGTTCTGCGCCTCATGAAGTATTTGTGCAGCTGTGTTCCTCTGTTCGTTTTCTTTGACAGACCTAGAAGAGAATCTTCTTGTTAGGACTGTCTTTAAAAAAAAACATAACTAAAATACTTTATCAGTATGTTTTGCACCAAATTTTTGCTGCTCATAATCTTAAACTCTTATATGTACAGATTTATTTGCAAAATTTGATAGTGAAGGACCAGCAACAAGTGTGTAACACACACGTGACATGGTGAAGTTGGCTGATGAACATCCAGAGTGAGCTGGATATCATTTTTTTATTAAATATTAGAATTTTAATTTGTGTTGCATGTTTTGATCACTACATCATTCCATTTGTGTTATTTCAGAGTTTTCATCACTATTATTATTCTAACATGAAGACAGCAGATTAAAGAATGAGCAGATGTGTCCAAACATTTGACTGGTAGTGCAGTTTATGTGGTATGAAGTCACAGAGATAAGGGATTTCCAGTCCGGTCCCAATCATATTCCTTGTCCCCTATTAAGGTCTAAAACATAAAATTAAAAAGAGAAAGAAATACTGTGTGTGTGTGAGGACCTGATTTCTTGGAGAGTGTGGAGACGCCGCTGGAGAGCGGGTACGTGTTGATCCAGCCCTGATTGGCCTGTTGTCTGGAGCCCACAGCCGCGTCCAGACTGCTCCTGGAGTCCGTCACCGCCATGACAGACAGACTGTTCACAGACAAGTCCTGAGGATCTGAGGAAACACAAGGTTTATGGGTACTGAACAAACATCATGTCTATTAAAATGTATTTGAATGCATATCTTAGATCCTGTAAGTTGCCACTGTTTCTTTTCATAATTTTTTTAATCACGGTTTTTAATCTTAATTGGTCCCGTCATGTGACAAATGAGTCAAATAAATATTCCATGTAGTCTCTCAATTCACCCTTTGCTGGGAGTTTGATTGACAGGCGATCTGACCAATCATAATCCGCCATCCGCTGAATCCGCCATTTTGTCCGACAAAGCAGTCAGGAGAGTTAAAGGGTCACTTCAGCGATTAGCATTAAGCTTTGTATCAGTAGAAACCCGGGTTAGGGTTAGGTTAGGTTCAAATGAACTTCCTATGACAGTTAAGCTTCCAAAGACATGAACTGAACACACGGCAGACTGATCACGCGCTGTGAATGCAGCCGTGAATCCCGCGCTTCCCTCCGCTCATGTGATGAATGTAATCCAATCCTGCTGCGTTTGTGCCGTGACGCTCAATCGACTCACTCGCATTATATTGAACAGACACATTCAGTTTTTAATTGTAGTGTCTCTAACTGAACTGATTTTCTGAAATTGAACGCTGTGGGCAAGTGATCCAGTAATCCAGTAGCCGACTAGCCGTGCCTAGAGTAGGACAGCGAAGCATTGCATTCTGGGAATTGTTGTCTTTCATCCCCATGAGACAAAAATACATTTTCTGTGTTTTCTCAGTCTAGAAGGCACCAAATTCAAAAATAATTTCACATTTCTACTACATTAATGATCCAGTTTAAATACAGATTCATCTTCCCAGCGCTGAAGTACCCCTTTAATAGATTAACATCGGTGGACTTGAACTTCAAAGACAGTGTGTACTGACGTCTTTACGAGGTTGAAACCGCATTCATTCTGATGTTCATTCATGTTTATTTGATGCTATGAATTAACTAGAAGGAAGAGATGATCGTTTCATGAGCAGCTTTTACTGAGGCGCTTCAATGATCTGTCACAACACATTAAAGTTCGGTTTGCTTGGTTCATTCATATTCACAACTATCGTAAAGATACTGAACCTAAAGGCATAGGAATACATTCACAACCTGTTGGCTTTTATGACTTATATCTGGGACACTCCCCCGAATCCCAGGTGTTCAATCCCTTCATGGCCACAGGTGTATAAATCAAGCACTAGGCATGCAGACGCTTCTACACACATTTGTGAAAGAATGGCTCGCTCTCAGGAGCTCAGTGAACTCAAGCGTGGGACCGGGATAGGTTGCCACCTGTACAATAAGGCCATTCCTGAAATTTCCTCACTACTAAATATTCCACATTCAACTGTTAGTGGGATTATAACAAAGTGGAAGCGATTGGGAACAACAGCAACTCAGCCATGAAGTGAAATCCCAGAGCGGGGTCAGCGCATGCTGAGGGTCACAGTGCGCAGAAGTCACCAACTTTCTGCAGAGTCAATCGCTCCAGACCTCCAAACTCCTGTGGCCTTCAGATGAGCTCAAGAACAGTGCGGAGAGAGCTTCATGGAATGGGTTTCCATGGCCGAGCAGCTCATCCAAGCCTTACATCACCAAGAGCAATGCAAAGCGTGGGATGCAGTGGGGTAAAGTAAAGCACGCCACCACTGGACTCAGAGCAGTGAGACGTGTTCTCTGAGTGACCAATCACGCTTCTCTGTCTGACAATCCCATGGACGAGTCTGGGATTGGCGGTTGCCAGGAGAACGGGATTTGCCTGACTGCATTGTGTCAAGTGTAAAGTTTGGTGGATTATGGGGTGGGGTTGTTGTTCAGGGGTTGGGCTTGGCTCCTTAGTTCCAGTGAAAGGAACTCTTAATGCTTCAAGACATTTTGGACAATTTCATGCTCCCAACTTTGTGGGAACAGTTTGGGGACGGCCCATTCCTGTCCAAACATGACTCCACTCCAGTGCACAAAGCGTTGATCCATAAAAACAAGTCCTGACCTCATCCCAATAGAACACCTTTAGGATGAATTAGAGCGGAGACTGCGAGCCAGGCCTTCTCGTCCAACATCAGTGCCTGACCTCACAAATGCGCTTCAAGAAGAATGGTCAGAAATTCCCATAAACACACTCCTAAACCTTGTGGAAAGCCTTCCCAGAAGAGCTGAAGCTGTTAGAGCTGCAAAGGGTGGGCCGACTCCATATTAAACCCTACGGATTAAGAATGGGATGGCATTAAAGCTCATGTGCATGTAAAGGCAGGCGTCCCAAAATTTTTGGCAATATAGTGTATGTTTGAGCATTCTGTCCTTTTTATGGTTGCATCTTGTGACATCATGTCCCGTTTTTGGTTCGTTTACAGGTGTTTGGTGTTGCGTTTGAAACCGGAGCAAGACATCTTTTCATCGGTCTTGTCCACTTGTTTGGTGGCAGCGTTCACACTTATTCAAATGAAGCATACTAACGGAGCAATCACACCAGGGTTTGTTTTAGTCCAACCAAACATGCCAAGAGTGAACATGAGTGAATGTAAGGATTCAGGAATGAAGCTGCTTGACATGTCAAAGACAGGAGGATTTGAGCTGGAGATCGTTCATATGAACTTCAGCGGTTACCTGGCGGGACGAGCTGAATGGCTGTGAGATATTTCTTATCTGACAGCAGACACGCGTAGAACTTGATCATGATGCTGATGTCCTCGCGCAGCCGTTTCTCCGGCTGAGTGGGGAATCGTGGGGCCACACTGAAACACACACAAAACGCATTCAGTTTGCTGAAAGAGAAACGACGCACTTCCCCTGCTGGTGTGGATGTACACACCTGAAGTAATCGAAGGCTGTGGAGTAGATCTTCTCTCTCAGGACATTACGGATGGTGGCATTGGTCACAACATCAGCGTGCAGAAGAGTGAGACCAAGAGTCAGGAGCCTAAATACACAATTACAACACTAGAAGGTTACAAAACACAACACCACATGCTCATACAAGCTAGTTACAAACAATAGTTTATTGTGTAAAGGCTGTAAAACATTCCCAGGGTGTTTAATGCGTTTGACCTGAATCGGGGTCCTATAGCGGCTACATGGCGGTTCAGGCAGCTCTTGGGTCCGCCGACGCTGATGGACAGCGCCCTCTGCAGGAGAACGGTGAAGATCTCCACCTGATCCGCACTGCAGTACTTGGCGATTTCAAACCTCTGCACTAGAAACTAAACACACACACACACACTTGTTGTGTTTCCATGTTTTATGGGGACATTCCATAGGCATAATGCATTTTATACTGTACAAACCGTATTTTCTAACCCCTACACTGCCCCTAAACCTACCCATCACACACACACACACACACACACACACACACACTGGCCCTAAACCTACCCATCACACACACACACACACACACACACACACACACACACACACACACACACACACACACACACACACACACACACACACACACACACACACACACATGTTGTGTTTCCATGTTTTGTGGGACATTCCATAGGCGTAATGCATTTTATACTGTACAAACCGTATTTTCTATCCCCCTACACTGCCCCTGCCCCTAAACCTACCCATCACACACACACACACTCACTCACACACTGCCCCTGCCCCTAAACCTACCCATCACACACACACACACTCACACACACACTGCCCCTGCCCCTAAACCTACCCATCACTATCACACACACACACACACACACACACACACTACCCATCACAGGAGACATGCTGCATTTTATATTTTCAAAAACATCACTTAGTGTGATTTATAAGATGTTTTCTCATGGGGACCAAAAAAAATGTCCCCACAAGGACAAAAATTTGGATATTGCCATCTTTGTGTGGACATTTTGTCCCCATACCGTAGGGATTACCAGTCCACACACACACACACACACACACACACACACACACACACACACACACACACACACACACACACACACACACACACACACACACACACACACACACACACACACACACACACACACACACACACACACACACACACACACACACACACACACACAATCACTCATATGAGGAATATAAGATTAAATATAAAGAAAATTAAATAAATAATGCATTGAATAGTACATTACTAAAGTGATTAGAGAAAAATATAATAATGCAACTTAATAAAACACGTTTTTTTATATTTATTTCTCAGTGTATAAATTTGGTGTTTATAAAAGATAGATGCCTTTTAAATTTTAGAATGGGGTCCCTATATATATATATATATATATATATATATATTTATTATTGAACACAAGAATAATATGATATGATTATGTATGCAAATGAAATAAATAACTTTTTTTTCTAATACAATTTTTTTCCTAATAAAATAATAAGAATATGTTATTTCTTATTTCTTTATTTAAATTTTCTGTAAAAAAAATATTGTCACAATGTAAATAAATACTTTAATTAAAATAAATAAATGTTTATAAAAAATGTTTTCTTTATTTTAATTTTCTATGAAAATATAATTATCGCAATGCAAATATATTTTTTTTTGTATTAATTAAAATAAAAAACAATTCAATAAAAAAAAAATGTAAATGAAATATTTTTCCCCTTTTGGTTCTCAAAATAGACTTTCTTTATGAAAAATAATAAGAATATGTTATTTTGTATTTCTTTATTTTAATGTTCTGTGAAAAAAAATGGTCACAATACAACTAAATAAAAATAAATGTATTAAAATAAAATAAAAGAATGAATGAATGAAAATTTAAATATATATATTTTTTTCCTTTTGGTCCTAAAAAAATAGACTTTCTTTATGGAAAACAATATGAAAGTTATTTCTTATTTCTTAATTATAATTTTCTTTGAAAAATATAATTGTCCAACTATTAATTAATATGATATGTATACGATAGGATTAATATGATATGTATACGATATGATTAATATAATATGTATTAGATATGATTAATATGATATGTATACGATATGATTAATATGATATGTATACGATAGGATCAATATGATATATATACGATATGATTAATATAATATGTATTAGATATGATTAATATAATATGTATACGATAGGATTAATATGATATGTATACGATAGGATTAATATGATATATATACGATATGATTAATATAATATGTATTAGATATGATTAATATAATATGTATACGATAGGATTAATATGATATGTATACGATAGGATTAATATGATATGTATACGATATGATTAATATGATATGTATACGATATGATTAATATAATATGTATTAGATATGATTAATATGATATGTATACGATATGATTAATATGATATGTATACGATAGGATCAATATGATATATATACGATATGATTAATATAATATGTATTAGATATGATTAATATAATATGTATACGATATGATTAATATGATATGTATACGATATGATTAATATGATATGTATACGATAGGATTAATATGATATGTATACGATATGATTAATATGATATGTATACGATAGGATTAATATGATATGTATACGATATGATTAATATGATATGTATAGGATTAATATGATATGTATATATGATTAATATGATATGTATAATGATATGATTAATATGATATGTATACGATATGATTAATATGATATGTATACGATTTGATGAATATGATATGTATACGATATGATTAATATGATATGTATACGATATGATTAATATGATATGTATACGATATGATTAATATGATATGTATACGATATGATTAATATGATATGTATACGATATGATTAATATGATATGTATACGATATGATTAATATGATATGTATACGATTTGATGAATATGATATGTATATATGATTAATATGATATGTATACGATATGATTAATATGATATGTATACGATATGATTAATATGATATGTATACGATACGATTAATATGATATGTATACGATATGATTAATATGATATGTATAATACGATTAATATGATATGTATACGATACGATTAATATGATATGTATACGATATGATTAATATGATATGTATACGATATGATTAATATGATATGTATACGATATGATTAATATTATATGTATATGATATGATTAATATGATATGTATACGATATGATTAATATGATATGTATACGATATGATTAATATAATATGTATACGATATGATTAATATAATATGTATACGATATGATTAATATGATATGTATATCGATATGATTAATATAATATGTATACGATATGATTAATATGATATGTATACGATATGATTAATATGATATGTATACGATACGATTAATATGATATGTATACGATACGATTAATATGATATGTATACGATACGATTAATATGATATGTATACGATACGATTAATATGATATGTATACGATACGATTAATATGATATGTATACGATATGATTAATATGATATGTATACGATATGATTAATATGATATGTATACGATATATGATTAATATAATATGTATACGATATGATTAATATGATATGTATACGATATGATTAATATGATATGTATACGATATGATTAATATGATATGTATAATGATATGATTAATATGATATGTATACGATTTGATGAATATGATATGTATACGATACGATTAATATGATATGTATACGATAGGATTAATATGATTAATGTAATTCATAACTGAACGTTTTGAGTTTTTGACAGACACACACAAGAGTGAATATAATTTATAAGCCCTATTTGCAAATAGCCTAGTTTAAATTGATTAGGCTACTTATTAACTAAAATAGACCTGGAACTTTTTTTTTGCATTATTATTTATTTTTTGTTATTCCCTTAAATCCCTTTTAATTTTTAAATTATGTAACAAAACAATAATACGTCCCCAAACCCCCCGGGACATGGTTACGGCCTCGGATACAGCGTGTGAACAGCAGCGACACAGACCTCGATCCAGAGCGAATGCGGTGTGACGTTGGGTGGACGAGGAAGAGGCTGACTCTCTTCTGAAGCAGCCAAAGGATCGGCCTCTGACTCCGTCTCCGAGAACAAGCCCATCTTCAGCTTGACCGTCATCTGCCAGGCGTCTGCCATCTCACGCATGAACTGCACACACACACACACACACACACACACGTCATGAACACAGTGTCCACACAGCACGTGATGCTGTTCTAGAGGCAGTTACCTGGACCTCAGCTCCACTGCGAGCCGCGAGGAGCCATTCCCAGCAGGCGATGGCCGTCTCCATGCCCTGCTCCGTGAACATCTTCAGAGGAGACGAGCAGAGGTGATGCAGCAGCTGGAGATCGCAGTCTGAGACAGAACCCAGTGTGTGTCACTCAAACATGATCTGCATGCGACGCGGTGGGTGTGGCGGTCAGTGCGCTACCTTTAGTGCTGATGAACAGAGCGGTCATCTTAAACATGTTCTGCATGAAGGCGTCCGAGTCTTTGGCGTCCAGAGCTTTGCTCATCTGAGAGATCATGAGTTTGCTGAGGTTCGACTCGTTGTGCGTCACCTCGGCAAACTGCAGCATCCCAGACACCTCAACACACACACACACACACACACACACACCGTCAAATGCTGTGCTCTTGCATTACGGACACATAAACACATCCAGGTCATATTTCACCCCAAAGACAAGGAAAAGAAGGTACGGAAATGGAGCATATATATATATCATTTAAAAGATTTTTTGCATTATGATATTATTTTAGTTTGTAATTCTCATTATTCTCAGAGGTGATTATTGTTAGATTCTCTTCCAATCCTAACAAAATATTTTATGTATCAGCATAAATTAAACAGTACAACACTATAAAAAACTATAATGCAATGTGTGAATGCAAAATATACTAATATATTATTTCAATCGCAGAATAAGCCATTTTTTCCCATTTCTTTCATGAGAATTTGGAGTGAAGTTGTGCTTAATTGTCATAATTATGTATGCAAATAAATTAATAAATACATTTAAATCATTTTTGTCCTAATAAAATAATAATAATATGTTATTTCTTATTTCCTTATTTTAATTTTCTGTGAAAAAAATGATTGTGACAATTCAAATAAATAAATAAATTAAAAGAAAATAAATGTAATAAATATATTTTCCACGTTATTTCTTTTTTCTTTAATGTTCTGTGAAAAATTGTCACAATACAAATAGAAAAATAAATAAAAAAATATTAATTAATAGAAAATTAATTAAAAAATAAATAAAATGTATTAATAAATAAAACATACAAATTTGAATAAAAAATGTAAATACATATTTTTCTCTTTTGGTCCTAAAAATAGACTTTCTTTATTGAAAATAATAAGAATATGTTATTTCTTATTTCTTTATTTTAACGTTTCTGTGAAAAAATGTTAACAATAAAAATGTATTATATTTATTTATTGAATAAATTAATATTTCTTTTCTTTTGGTCCTAAAAAAATAGACTTTCTTTATGGAAAATAATATGAATATGTTATTTCTTATTTCTTTATTTTAATTTTCTAAGGGAAAAAACCCATTTGTTTGCATTGTCACAATGCAAACAAATAAATAAATAAATAAATAAAATGAATGAATTAAATCAATCAATCATTAAAAAAAAATTCATTAATTAATAGAAAGAATTTCTGGTAACACTTTACAATAAGGTTGTATTAGTTAATGCATTTGTTAACATGAACTATTAATGAACTGCACTTATAAAGCATTTATTTATCTTTGTTAATGTTAATTTCAACATTTACTAATGCATGAATAAAATCTTGTTGACATTAGTTAATGCACTGTGAACTAACATGAACAGCTGTATTTATATTAACTAACATTAACAAAGATTAACTAATGCTGAACAGAGGTGTTGTTCATGGTTAGTTTATGTTAACTAATGCGTTAACTAATGTTAACTAATACAACCTTATTGTAAAGTGTTACCGAATTTCTGTATGTAAATTAATACAAATGTGTAATTTCTCATGTGGGTTCTGTGATGTGATGTTCCAGTCAGGTTTGATGAGATCCACTCATTGAATGCGTTTACCTCTCCGGTGTAGCGGTTACGCAGGTTGAGCGATGCCATGAAGTTTGAGTAATCCTTCTTCACACAGGAGGGCCGCTCCGTCAGCTGGGTCACCTGGGGATGATGGAGACTGATTTAGTCTCTGCACAGTTAAAAACAGCCCCAGCAAACATTACTAATGCACAGTCCTGACTAGCGCTGGAAGTAAAGGCCATTCATGGATAAAGTGGGACTATACTGAGCGCTCGACTGCTATGATAAGAGCATTTATGAGTATGTAAACAGTTACAGACAGAGCTGAAAGCATTGAGTACCAACCTGAGGAAAAGCTGCCTGGGGCGAGGCGGCAGGCCACACCCACCAAACCCAGGACCAACCAATCACAGCACACACACAGATGAGTTAGCAGCCCAGCGGGTTAGCAGAGACGTAATGATGTAACGGCACAAACAAAGAGAATGACAAAACGCCAGACACACAGAGCGCATGCCATGCAAAAAAACAACACGTTTAATACAGCAACTTAACAGACATATGAACACTGCAGGAGTTAAACATTAGATATCACATTTAATTAAGATCCTGTCAGAAACATCTGGTTAGCTTCATGTAGAAAAGCATCACTTTTCACAACACACACTGTTTCTAAGAATCTTCCTCACAGCAACTCATGTGTTTATAATGCATAATAGTCCACATGTGCAGTGCATTATGGGATACAGTACATCATACAGGTGTTATACTGCACACTATAGTAAATGTAGAAAGTCATTTGGTTCGATGCGTGCATAAAATGCTGTATGCATTAACTACTAAAAGAGCTGATGATGTTTAATGCATTAATATTATCTTTAAAGATGCTGTGAAACAATGTGCATTATGAGGTATAATTAAAACATGACAATCACAAAAACTCTAAAATCAATATGCATGTTCCGATGTCAAAGGTGCTTGAATCTAGTGTGTATTTTGAGTAAGTGGCATAAATCAGTAGATTCATTTCTAATCTAACCCGATTGATGGTTTATCCTAAAGACTGCCCACCGTCTTACCTTAATCTGCCCCAAAACCTCAGTTACCATCTCAGTTACCATCTACCATAAGAGCACAGCACGGGTTACCATCGGGACGTGTGTTTGTGAGAGGGACTCTGGGTGGGACGTGTGTTTTCTCACCCCCAGCGTCGTGCTTTGGCGGTTGTATCCCGCGAAGCTAAGGATGCTCTCGGTGGCCATCGCCAGACCCGTGTGCTGAGACAAACCCGACAGCCAGTTCTGATGCTTGTTCAGATACTCCTGAGGACACGGCACAACTGTTATCAACACTGATCATAATCACAAATGTGTGTTGAGCATGACATCATCATATGAGAATGATTAGTGAAGGATCATTATGGGTAGGGGTGCACCGATCCAACTTTTTCAGTCCCGATACCGATGCCTGGGCTTTGTGTATATGTCAATACCCGATACCGATCCGATACTATTGTTGAATTAATTATAAACTGTATACTTTCCACCTTATACCTTCCTTGAAGAGACTAAAGGCACCAGACTTTATTAACTAAACATAACTAAGACAAAATAACAGATGTATGTAAAATGTATAGAACATTTATTTAATTGGAAAACAGTAACGGTATATGGTCACATTTGACCATCAATGAGTATGAGTGAACCCAATTAATACCTGAGGGCTAAATACAAGAATAACATTAATGTTAACAGTGTTGCATCTCTATCACTCTCCATGATAAAACGATCCTGTAAATATGGTTGACTTAATAATCAATGCACACTATGCTGTACGGTTTACCAAAACTTGCTGCAAACATCTGTATAGTGTAACTGTTGTGTATTCAAATGCATTGACACAGCGCTAGAAGTATTGAGCGCTTCATGAACCACGTGACCGCGCGCGCCGCTGGGAGATGAGAGCATGGCAACTCCGGTTTTCAACGCCTCTGGCTTTAACATTATGCCACATTAGCGCCAAAACGCTATTTATTGTTTGAAAATGTAAAAGCTAAGCTTTGTTTAATATCAAAAGCAGGTTTGGCATCTTGGCGTGAGAGTGAGAGTGTGACAGAAATGCGTGAGAGTTGATAACCCTGCAGCGGACGGCTCGCTTCATGTTGCTTCATGCGATACACGTGAAGCTGACGAATGACGTAGGTTCTGCTGCGAGAAAAAAAAGGAAAAAACCTGGATCAGCCTGTGGATTTGTTAATTATTCCGATCCCCGATCCAGCTATTTTGTCAGTATCGCGGCCGATATCCGATCCTAATATCGGATCGGTGCACCCCTAATTATGGGATCAAATTCCCGCCAAATATATTGCGGTCACTCATAAAAAAAATTATGAGCGTGAAACAAAAAATTTAAAAACACGTGAAAATATAACGCAAAAAACTGAAAAATCAATGCAAAGTTAACCAGAATCAAATCTTTTCATTATTACTGGAGCTGCCAAACAGCAAGCACAAACTGCAAAAACGGCAGCCTTTCCCGGCACACTTAGAGTCCAAAATCACTCACTCGCTTTCAAAGTGGACTATATCAGTGGACTAATGTAGGGAATAGTGCATGAGGGTATAGGGGGCGATTCTGAACACAGCCCTGGACAACTGAACCATAGCACAGCACCCATGAGTCGCATCGGAGTGACGTCAACTTCCCTCTTCGATTGATTGGCTAGAGGATGAGCTGTCAATCTAGAACTAGTGGACCAATGGTGATGCTAAGTCCCGCCCCTGATTTACATGAAACTCTAGCGGCAACTTTTGGAAACGCAAGCGCAGAATGTGGAAACAAGTGCAAAGGTGAAAAGTGCACAGGTATACAAAAAAAGAAAATAAGAGCAGAAAACACGATTTTGTGTGTGATTAAGATAATTTTGAATTCATGTTTTAGTTTTGAGCAATATAATTTTAAACTTGTTTAAATGTTTGATTCACGCTTATTATTTCCGTGACCACGTTGTTTGTGATTCTGGTTAACTTTGCATAGATTTTTCAGTTTTTTGCATTATATTTTCACGTGTTTTTAATTTTTTTTTCACGCTCATATATTTGTTATAAGTGACCGCAATATATTAGGCGTGAATTTGATCCCATAGATCATGTGACACTGAAGACTGGAGTAATGATGATAAATTCAGCTTTGATCACAGGATATAAATTACACTTTACTAAATATGTCAATAGATCACATAGAAATTCACTATTTTACTGTATTTATGATTGCAGCCTTGATGAGCAGAAGAGACTCTTTCACAAACATTACCAGGGTCATGATAAACACATCTCTGGATTTATCTGACTGGTTTCCAGCTTAGGATGATTCACACAGACACTGCATTAATTCACATCAAACAGTTTGCCAAAGTATCGCAGATGGTAAACTATTTCTGGTGCAAGTATGCATCTGTCCAAGCTTTTGAGGCTAAAATTACCCACAAATCCTTCTGCTACGGAAGAGGGGGAGCTTTTTTTTTTATAAATAAATGAATGATGAGATTCTGCCACAGCAGTTTATAAACATATCATCATAAAGTAATGGTGTTAACAATGTTACGCCTTTTTTTTAAGATTTATGAATTTCAATTGTACAGTAAAATTCCATCAAATTGAATTGAATAATCCTTACATATTATTCATATCATATTATTATTAAAAAACCCTAACCCTACAGCTAATCATGTAGGATTTTTGCAGTAAAATATCTGGTACGGTGCACGTGTTTATGCGTCCATGCAAACAGTACATGACAAGTGAAGCGTTTTATTATTATTATTATTTTAGAATAATTATAAAATATATTGGTCACACTTTAGATTAGGGTTCTCACTATTAACTGTGACTTTTGCCTCAATAAACTCCTAAGTACTGCTTATTAATAGTTAAGGCAGTAAGGCAGTTGTTAGGGTAAACCCAGCCTGATCTGCTGCCGATTTGATTTCACCCTGCTAACTCAGTCTGGAAACCCATACATTCATTTCTACTGCTTCTGTTACACTTTTGCGGGAACCAATCACAGACAGCCTTATCCACCTGGAGCGCTATTGGCGGGTTTAACACGATGACGGATAGAGAAGCGATGGGTCGTTGCCCGTTGATCACGCCTCTTGGTGTCTGATTGGTTGAAGGACTATCCAATTGCGTACAGTCATTTGAACTATGCCCGTTGATCACGCCTCTTGGTGTCTGATTGGTTGAAGGACTAACCACCGCGTACAGTCATTTGAACTATGCCCGTTGATCACGCCTCTTGTGGTCTGATTGGTTGGAGGACTATCCAATTGCGTACAGTCATTTGAACTATGCCCGTTGATCACGCCTCTTGGTGTCTGATTGGTTGAAGGACTATCCAATTGCGTACAGTCATTTGAACTATGCCCGTTGATCACGCCTCTTGTGGTCTGATTGGTTGAAGGACTATCCAATTGCGTACAGTCATTTGAACTATGCCCGTTGATCACGCCTCTTGTGGTCTGATTGGTTGGAGGACTATCCAATTGCAAACAGTCATTTGAACTATGCCTGTTGATCACGCCTCTTGTGGTCTGATTGGTTGGAGGACTATCCAATTGCGTACATTCATTTGAACTATGCCCGCTGATCACACCTCTTGTGGTCTGATTGGTTGGAGGACTATCCAATTGCGTACAGACTCATTTGAACTATGCCCTTTGATCACGCCTCTTGTGGTCTGATTGGTTGGAGGACTATCCAATTGCGTACAGACTCATTTGAACTATGCCCGCTGATCACGCCTCTTGTGGTCTGATTGGTTGAATGACTATCCAATTGTGTACAGTCATTTGAACTATGCCCGTTGATCACGCCTCTTGGTGTCTGATTGGTTGAAGGACTATCCAATTGCGTACAGTCATTTGAACTATGCCCGTTGATCACGCCTCTTGTGGTCTGATTGGTTGAAGGACTATCCAATTGCGTACAGTCATTTGAACTATGCCCTTTGATCACGCCTCTTGGTGTCTGATTGGTTGAAGGACTATCCAATTGCGTACAGTCATTTGAACTATGCCCGCGATCACGCCTCTTGGTGTCTGATTGGTTGAAGGACTATCCAATTGCATACAGTCATTTGAACTATGCCCATTGATCACGCCTCTTGTGGTCTGATTGGTTGAAGGACTATCCAATTGCGTACAGTCATTTGAACTACGCCCGTTGATCACGCCTCTTGTGGTCTGATTGGTTGAAGGACTATCCAATTGCGTGCAGTCATTTGAACTATGCCCATTGATCACGCCTCTTGTGGTCTGATTGGTTGAAGGACTATCCAATTGCGTACAGTCATTTGAACTATGCCCGCTGATCACGCCTCTTGTGGTCTGATTGGTTGAAGGACTATCCAATTGCGTACAGTCATTTGAACTATGCCCATTGATCACGCCTCTTGTGGTCTCATTGGTTGAAGGACTATCCAATTGCGTACAGTCATTTGAACAATGCCCGTTGGTCACGCCTCTTGTGGTCTGATTGGTTGAAGGACTATCCAATTGCGTACAGTCATTCGAACTATGCCCTTTGATCACGCCTCTTGTGGTCTGATTGGTTGAAGGACTATCCAATTGCGTACAGTCATTTGAACTATGCCCGTTGATCACGCCTCTTGTGGTCTGATTGGTTGAAGGACTATCCAATTGCGTACAGTCATTTGAACTATGCCCGTTGGTCACGCCTCTTGTGGTCTGATTGGTTGAAGGACTATACAATTGCGTACAGTCATTTGAACTATGCCCATTGATCACGCCTCTTGTAGTCTGATTGGTTGAAGGACTATCCAATTGCGTACAGTCATTTGAACTATGCCCGTTGGTCACGCCTCTTGTGGTCTGATTGGTTGAAGGACTATCCAATTGCGTACAGTCATTTGAACTATGCCCGTTGGTCACGCCTCTTGTGGTCTGATTGGTTGAAGGACTATCCAATTGCGTACAGTCATTCGAACTATGCCCTTTGATCACGCCTCTTGTGCAGTAGAAAATACAGAGCAGACGCCCCAGACCAGTGTTCAATCTTAAATTGAGCTTGTCTGGTGATAGCCAGACTAGTAGGATTATGGATGTAGAATATGATCATGCATTAATATGTGCTTTATAAGTTCTAACAAACAGCTAATATCCTAGTAATGCGCATTATAATAAGCAACTAGTTAATAGTGAGAATTGGACTAAATTAAAGTGTTACCATATGAGAATTTTTGTCAATTTTATCAACAGAGCTGATGGGACGGGAATCAGACTGGAATTCAAGTTGTCCACATGAGTGCATGACCATGCAACACATAGGAGTATATTAAACACATCTCTGGCTCAAAGTGCATAGTTTTAGTGCTTAGCTTACGACTTGAGCTCACCTGGAGATGAGACTTGGTAACGGAGGCGGCCCATTTCATGGCCTCCTTTAAGATCTCTCCACAGCGGGCGGCAAAGTCCTTCACGATGCTCTGGACAACAAACACAATCATTTCAACACACTCGACTCAGATTGTGAGCACATTCACGGCTCAGGGGCCCCGGCTCACCTCTCGCGCTTCATGCGTGTCTGGGACCGTTATTCTGTACGGGGTGTCGGGAATGTCGTAGTACGGCTGGTCTTTGTGGATGTCCTGTTTAACATTAAACAGAGGTTCAGTGAATGACACGTGAGAGCGTAATCACGAGTTATACTGGTCACGTGTGTGTGTGTGTGTGTGTGTGTGTGTGGTGTTGTACTGACGGCGCTCAGGGACAGAGACAGAGTTTGCAGGATGTCCAACATGGTCTTCAAAACTCTCCCACTCCACAACAGGTGAGGAAACCTACAGCACAAACAGAGATGTGACAGCTTGAGTTTCAGCTTTTTGTTATTATATTAATATTTTACTATAGCAGTAATACCACTGTAATAAAAAAATAATTTAGTATTATTAAATTAACAAATAAATATTTGAACTATTGCAGTAATACTGCTGTAATAAAAATACTGAACAATTATTACTATTATTATTATTAAATCAATAAATAAATATTTTACTATAGCAATAAAACTACTGCAATAAAAAAATAATTTAGTATTAATAAATATTTGAACTATTGCAGTAATACTGCTGTAATAAAAATACTGAACAATTATTACTATTATTATGATTAAATCAATAAATAAATATGTTACTATAGCAATAATACTACTTTAAATTTACCAAAAAATTATAGTTCATTAAAAACAATAATAATAATAAGCATAATTTTTATTATTATTATTAATACTTAATTTAATACAGAGGACAAACAGAGATTTTAGCCTTTTGTTTGTGCTTTTTGTTATTATTATTATTATTATTATTAAATTAATACACGTTTTACTATAGTAGTAAAAATATTGTAAAAATACAAAAAATATAGTTAAAAACAATGACAATAAGCATAATTTTTATTTGTATTAAAAATTAATAATTCAATAGAGAGGACAAACTGAGATCTAAGATTTTTGTTTGTGCTATTTATTGTTTTTATTATTATTATTATAATACAATTAATAAATATACATTTTACAATAGCCGTACTAGTGATTGTTAAAAATAATAATAATAATTGTAATAATCAGCAACTTTTATTTTCTTATTAAAGATGATTATTATAACTATGAAATCAATATATAGGACAGTGATTTGTGTGTGAGAAACAAATAGGAATTATTATTATTAAATGTATTATTATTATTATTAAATTACACCAGTTAAAATCAATAAAGAGTGAGACATATTTATTATATGTTTATGTTTTATATGATTATATTTTATGATTGTAATTTTTAAATGTACAATTATATATGTAATAATCATAATTTTAGTGATTATTAATAATAGATAATAATAATAATAACAACATTATTATTATTAAATCAATACATATATATTTTATTATAGCAATAATACTAATGCAATAAAAATACTAAACATAAATAATATATTTAATAATAATAATAATACGTTTATTTAACAGAACAGTACATGTACAGTACTAATATTTATGTCAGTCTTAATTTCTTTACTTTCAAACGTTAAACTATAGAGTTTATATTTCGGTGTAAACGGCAGGGACCGTAAAGCTCTTTTGTTGAGAAGACGTTTGGCACGTTTAAGTTTTTAAAAGCAACCTAAACTCACAGCGCTTGCTTTGTGTGGAACTCTAATAGTAATACGCATAACACATTTTTGTTGAGTTTACATCATAAGTGATGCTTTAATAAGCTGTCTAGGTAGGAAGCTCAATAGTGTTCAGAACACAACCAGACACAAGTGACCGTACGTTTCTGCCAGTCCTGAGAGGTATTTATCGGCAACTCTGCGGATCCTCTTGTGGGTGTGGTTAAAGTTGACCAATAGGAACTGAGCGTGCCGCTCCAGCTCCTCCTCGTGCTCTTTAGTCTTGGGCTGAAACAGAACACAAAGCCATCATCAGTGATGAGCGATCAGTGCGGCATTCAGAGATCCTCAAACACTCGACTCACTTTCTCAGCCATCATCTGCAGGAAAACCTCAAACACTTTATCACCCACACAGATCACACACTGCATCATGCCTGGGCGGAGAGAAACAGATCGAGACGTGAGAAAGATGCACAGCTGAATATTCAATGATTGTGCTAGTTACAGAAAATGAACCCTTGTGCATCCTTATGGACATTTCAACTAATAATGTGTGTATTTTTATTAGATTTTTAACATTTTGCCATTTAACTATAAAATGATGCAAACTTTGTTAATAGGCTTTTATTCTGTTGGCAAACAGAATTTAAAATGTTACTATTTTTTTACCAGATGGTGCCATTTTTGGGGGGTTTGGCTGGCATATAACGCAAATAACACTTATTCATGTTTTCTGTTTATGCATATTATAAAGCCAATTTGATCAATTATGCAGAGTGTGGTGTGTATGTATGCCATTTAAAAAATTGTGTGTAGGTGTGCATGTCTGTGCTTGTAATATTTGAGACTGCAAATCACAAATCCAAAAACTGTGTCCCAGTGGAGATCTGCTGCCATCTAACAGGGAAAAGTTGGCACTGGACCCAAACTAAATCTGACTGAGAGCTCATTTTTCCTCAAATTTGAAACACAGCTTGTTTAGATTTATGGCTTTGATTTTTTTAGCAGTTTTAGAGCTCAACGTGTTTTAAAATATGTATTTTTGTTATAAAATATTATTCATGAATAATTTTCATTAATGTAAACCTCTATAACTTTTTTTGATTTCAACATTAAAATTAGACCAAACTTCTGTGAGAGTCTGTGCTCTTCTTTTTTTTTTTTTTTACTTTGTTTTTTGACATTATATTTATGGACCCATGTGTAACTTTTTTAAATTGATGCACAAGGGTTAAGCAACATAAGGTTTCCTAAAGATCATGTGATTAGACTAGATTCATGACCATTTGGTGTATGAGGGAAATTCGATAACTCTTGATTTGATGATATAATGAATAAAAGTTTTATGTTCTGTTTTTTAAATATTAAAAAAATAATAATAAACAGTAAATGGCAGTAACATCTCTATGTATATGAAATTCCTAGAATTGTAGTATTTCTTCTAATGTTCTGTTAAAAAATAAGGTAGATAAATATTTCTGTGTATCATATTAGTGGATAAAAATTTAAATGAATAAATGTGATTCTTCATGTTTACAGTGTGGAAAACATGCTTTGAATAATAGCAAGATTGGTCTAAATCAGCCATAAGAAAGCCTGCTGAGTTTCTGACCGGATTTGTCTTTCTGGATGGCTTTGTCCTCGAAGTATCTGAACATCACCTGGAAGCGGTCGGCATCGTTGGAGTGCAACATCCTGTGGAGGCCGGAGAGAGAGAGAGAGAGAAAGGATTAAACACGGAGAGAGATGGGGAAATCACAAAACAAACAGAAATGAGATTGTGGGAGGCACTTACGATTTGGGGGGAAAAGCTGCGCTACAAATGATCAAAGCATTTTCTCACTAAGCTTGAATAAAAGGTTTACTTGGTTTTTTTTAACTTGTTTTCTGTGTAATTCAGTCTCATATATTAGAGAGTGAAAATGGCTAATAGGTCAAAAAGTGCTCCCCGCCGCCATCTACTGGTTATAATGGTAATTTCCTGTTTTTTTTATTTTTAAAGGTGCAGTGTGTAAATTTTAGCTGCATCTAGTGGTGAGGTTGTGAATTGTAACCTCTCACCCCTCCCTTTTCGGGGCACATAGAGAAGCTACGGTGGCTGACACAGGACAAAGATGTCGTCGTCTGAGACAGCAGAGAGTGATGTTTGTCCGTTTAGGGCTACCGTAGAAACATGGCAGCGCAAAATGGTGACTTCACTGTAAGGGGACCTGAGAAACGGATCATTCTAAGGTAATAAAAGCATAACGGTTCATTATGTAAGGTCTTTATACTCCACCGAAAACACAGTTATGTATATTCTATTGTATTTCTATCAATAGATCCTCGCAAATACTACACACTGCACCTTTAAATAAAAGTGTTTGTTTGCCACAAAGTGTAGGTTCTCTTACATCTTTAAACTTTTAGTTTTACAAAAAATCACATTAAATAACATTAAAATATTTAGAGCTTTGAAGTGCTGGAAAAAGTGAGAAGCCCTTGAAAAGTGCTTGAATTTCACTCTCAAAAGGTTGAACGAACCCTGAGACGAATAATATAAAAACATTCGACTATTTCTGCCATAATACCATGGTTACAGTCAGCGTTTCTGCAGTAAATCATGGTGAATGTTGGTGGTTTGTGGATTGAAAAGCCTTGTTTGTTCATGGCATGATGTCTCTCCTGGTTCTGTTTGATCTGATATGGTTTGTACTGAATTCTGCGCTGAATTGCCATGAGTCTCCCTAGATCTCGCAGCGATAATACTGAGGCGAATTCAAACGCTTTCTTACTGGATCTTCCAGCGCTGTGTAATAACAGTTTCACATGATAGAGATCGGTCCACATAGTCAGGTTTCATTCCACTTTCGTTAAGTTTGCCGTTTAATGTATCTCATATGCAACACAAACGGCAGCTCTTATCATTTGGCCAATGTGGTGGTGGCACCAGTGCGACCTCTAACCAAATTTAGTCGCACATGCAGGAAGACGAGGTTTCGATGTCCGTTGGTTGAAGGGTGAGTTGAATAATGTCATCACACTATAGCCAGATTTTTAAAATGCGTATTATTGCGTTTATAGAGCTGATTGTTTTTAGTTTAAATGGAAGTTAGTCCCATTGTTTGTGCAAACGGGGCGAGGAAGAAGGTGGATAATGAGAGGAGCTGAAAAGTCAGAAAGATTGGAAACAGGAAGTCAAGCGTCTCTAACCTCATGTACTCCAGCCGGTAGACAGACAGCTGGTAAGTGCACATGGCAAAGTCGAGTTTATTGATGAGGGCGGCAGCTTCCGGTGACGGGTCCAACAAATTAATGATGGTGCTGCGCAGTTCACTCAGCTCCGCCTTCAAAACAGGACATTTTCAGACAAACAAGGGCTTTTCAGAATGGGGAACTAGTATATACTGTATACTACTACTGTAATACAGTGCCGAACAGTACAGTGCTACATAAGCTCAACACAGCTGTAAAACAACACAGAGCGCTCGGATACCGGAGTAACCGTGTCGTTCTTCAGTGCCGAGTTGTACTGAAGTTCTGAACGCAGTGGTTCTCCACTGGGGAACGTGAGCAGCGGGGATTTGGTGGCGATTTCACACACTCCCTCGTACCATTCCTCAGGCCACAGACCTGAAACACAGGCAAACACACACTTCTGTAGAATCACTGCGATAGAGAACTTGATCCTGCTGGAGAAGACGGATGGGGATGATTTTATTTCCTTACCAGAACCTTCCACAGCAAAACCCATGACCACAGAATAGAGCCAGAAATCTCTGAAGAGCTTCTGCAGGCGGGGTTTGGCCTCCTTAATGGGGGGCAACCGTCGGGTCAACTGCATGAAATTAAACAAAGAAACGGCAAATTAAATACTTTAACCCCTTTAACTGGCGCTCTTTATATACATATATACATATACCTCATTATTTTCATATCACATATTTTAGTAATAATAAATTAGGTGTTTAAAATTCTTCCTGTGAAAACCGCTTTGAAATTGGACATTGTGTTGCCATGGAAACGGTACTCTAAATTCGTTTAGTGAGTGGGCGGGATCAGGTTTCATATTACAAAATTTATTTTAACTACTTTATAAATCTAAACACTTTCTAATCTTGACAAAACACATAAAAAAAATTATTTAAAAAATGAGATGGCTATTTTTGGTACAGCGCCTAAACAAAATCGCATAGGAACTTAAATTTTTGTGATATCAACTTCAAATTTGGAACACAACTTGTTTAGACATATGACTTGATTTTATAGTACAAATATTTTAAAAAATATATATTTTATATCAAATAAAAACATATTTAGTACAGTACATTTGATTTACACTAAATTTAAACTTCCATAAATGTATTTAAAATAAATAAAAGGTTCTTAATTTTGAACTTATTTAGAATAATAAAAACAAATAAACAACCAATAACAATAATAAATGAAGTAACAATTATACCCATAAAAAATATATAATAAATGACATTGTTAGTAATCAATACCGTATCAGTTACTTATCACATCAGGGATTTGTTTACACAGTCAACAAACATTATTTAACATTATCTGTTTGTCAAAACATATCTATAAAGGGAGTCCATATCATTAAATACGTTTACTTTTCCTATATTTATACATGTCAGTTTTTCCAAAGCATGATTACATGACAATGCTTTGATTTAGGAGATCAGACCATGTTAAATTTAAATCTATAAACTCACATGTGCAACTAAATGTACAGGGTGACAAATCCCATGAAGAACCTTTTCTCTGCTTACAATGAAACCTCATAACATTTAATACAGCTGTCAGGGATATCAAGACTAAACCTATGTAGTTTAACTAGGATGACATGAGTCCTACAAGAGGCCATTTACAGTGTATTTGTAGTCATTCTGAGTGCATTTGAAGGGTTAAATAAGTCAGATGTGAGGAATGTTTGAACTCTCTACTGTTTGATCAGTGAAGAGCCACTTCAAAGTCCAGCTGGGGATCGAATCCACAAACGGACGTCCACATACACACAAACAAGAGATTCCAGAGGAAAAGAGCAGGTAAGCAGCTCAAACTAGCATAAAAGATTTCATAAGACTGCTGACTCTGGTGTGATATTTCAGCGATCAAGCTATAACATCACAATTGGGTGTCCCTAAACTGTCTACAGGGGTTACGGCCATGGATTTGGCAACATGCGTATGAGCATTGAGTGTTAGATTTCAGAGAAATGTTTGTGTAATATCTGCAAGTGAAGCTGTCGATTGTTCAATATTCCCTATGCTTGTTTTTATAGGATGTGGCTCTTTCAAGTTATAGTTGTAGCCTCTGTCTTGAGCAGCCCCGCTCTGGCTGGGGTCAAAGACCTCAGTTCACACTTTGGTGGAGCTGAGAAGGAAAAGTTGGTGGATGCCCGTGGACTTTCTCCAGATGGTGGGAACACAGACATGGAGTCGATCCCGTTGGACTTCCATCGGGAGAACACAGTTACGAACGACCTCCCTCTGGAGGGGCTGGACGACGAAGACTACATCGACTTCGATAAGTTCTTGGCGGAGGATGACTACAGCGAAGGTGATCACATAGATGAGATCTCCACCCCCGCTCCTGACCTTGACCTCTTCTCTGAGCCCGGTGACCCCAAAATACGCAGAGCACGTCTGTTGCGGCTCTTCCACGGGCAAACGCGCCTGCAGCGCATCAATGTCGTCAACGGCCACTTCGGGTTTCGGCTTTATCGGAAACTGCGCAATCGACTTAACCAGACGGACAACATTCTGCTTGCTCCTGTCGGGATCTCCATCGCGATGGGAATGATGTCTTTGGGAGCCGGCCCAACCACTCACGAACAACTCTTCCAAACTCTGGGATTTGACGAATTCGTCAATGCCAGCACGCATTACGATAACTCGACCGTGCACAAGCTGTTCCGCAAACTCACACACAGGCTCTTCAGACGAAACTTCGGCTATACCTTACGCTCCGTTAACGACCTGTATGTGAAACGCAACGTCCACGTAGAGGAGGCTTTCCGTGCGGACGCAAAGACGTACTACTTCGCCGAGCCGCAGTCTGTGGATTTTGCCGACCCGGCGTTTCTAGTGAAGGCCAACCAGCGCATTCAGAAAATCACCAAAGGTCTGATAAAGGAACCGTTGAAGAGCGCCGATCCCAACATGGCAGTGATGCTCCTGAACTACCTCTACTTCAAAGGTGAATCAATTCTAGCCCATTCTGGTGGTTGCTCAATGAGTTAAGACCTCAAACTGTTTGGTAAAACTACTGGTTTACCCCATTCATTTGAATAGACTGCAATCACTCCAAGAGCAAATAATCATGCACACTACTATTGAATGCAACATTGTTAATTTAGCCTGATGTTAGCCCGACTGAATTGACCAGATTCTTGACTAGATTAACCAGCAAGACTTCGTTGTTGCTACTAAGGCTGGTCAAACAAGCAAGGTCTTTCTCGTTTAACCAGCCTCAGTAGGGGCTTTCGCACTGAAGTAACTTTCATAGTTCCTAGACCCATGGTGGAAGTTCCCAATGTTTGGCATGTTTGCAACACAGGAACTGGGAATGAATTTAGCTCTTGAGGGAACTAAATTAGCTCCTACTTCAGAGTAGGGTCAAACCCAGCACAATAGGATTTACCAGTGACGTAAGTGTACGTTGATTGGTCCAACACATGCCATACAAAAAGCACCCTTTTTAAAAAGCTGTGTAAACGTACTTAGTTTTCAAGATGGTCGATTGACATAAACAGGGCATATACAGGTCCTTCTCAAAAATTAGCATATTGTGATAAAAGTTCATTATTTTCCATAATGTAATGATAAAAATTAAACTTTCATATATTTTAGATTCATTGGACACCAACTGAAATATTTCAGGTCTTTTATTGTTTTAATACTGATGATTTTGGCATACAGCTCATGAAAACCCAAAATTCCTATCTCAAATAATTAGCATATTTCACCCGACCAATAAAAGAAAAGTGTTTTTAATACAAAAAAAGTCAACCTTCAAATAATTATGTTCAGTTATGCACTCAATACTTGGTGGGGAATCCTTTTGCAGAAATGACTGCTTCAATGCGGCGTGGCATGGAGGCGATCAGCCTGTGGCACTGCTGAGGTGTTATGGAGGCCCAGGATGCTTCGATAGCGCCCTTAAGCTCATCCAGAGTGTTGGGTCTTGCGTCTCTCAACTTTCTCTTCACAATATCCCACAGATTCTCTATGGGGTTCAGGTCAGGAGAGTTGGCAGGCCAATTGAGCACAGTAATACCATGGTCAGTAAACCATTTACCAGTGGTTTTGGCACTGTGAGCAGGTGCCAGGTCGTGCTGAAAAACAAAATCTTCATCTCCATAAAGCTTTTCAGCAGATGGAAGCATGAAGTGCTCCAAAATCTCCTGATAGCTAGCTGCATTGACCCTGCCCTTGATAAAACACAGTGACCAACTCCAGCAGCTGACATGGCACCCCAGACCATCACTGACTGTGGGTACTTGACACTGGACTTCAGGCATTTTGGCATTTCCTTCTCCCCAGTCTTCCTCCAGACTCTGGCACCTTGATTTCCGAATGACATGCAAAATTTGAGCGACAGTCCAGTGCTGCTTCTCTGTAGCCCAGGTCAGGCGCTTCTGCCGCTGTTTCTGGTTCAAAAGTGGCTTGACCTGGGGAATGCGGCACCTGTAGCCCATTTCCTGCACACGCCTGTGCGTGGTGGCTCTGGATGTTTCTGCTTCTGCAGGTCCCCCGAGGTCTGGAATCATTTTGAGTAATGAACCAGGCTGGGAGTTTTTAAAAGCCTCAGGAATCTTTTGCAGGTGTTTAGAGTTAATTAGTTGATTCAGATGATTAGGTTTATAGCTCGTTTAGAGAACCTTTTCATGATATGCTAATTTTTTTAGATTTTTTGGTTTTCATGAGCTGTATGCCAAAATCATCAGTATTAAAACAATAAAAGACCTGAAATATTTCAGTTGGTGTGCAATGAATCTAAAATATATGAAATTTTAATTGTATCATTACATTATGGAACATTTTTTTAGAAGGACCTGTATAGAAAGCCTACCTGAGCGGGTTTGGGTCCAAAACTTCCAACGAGTGCCTCGGACACGGGCCGAGTTCGGTATTAGCGGTTTCGGGTCTCGGGTAATTTCAAATAAATGTGCTTTTTCTGAATGGACCCAAGAAGACCCGAATTATACCTATGTTGGGCATTTAGCCAAATTGTATTATTTGAAACAATTCTATGACACCAATATATCTCACTTTTTCTAAGTTCTCTCTGAAGCCACAGCTCTACGTGCAATGGACTATACACACGGTTCGGTTGCTTACACATTTAGGACCAGATTTAACCTGACTTCGTCATACTCAGATTCTAGTCAGAATATGAGTCTGATACGGCTCCATTGGGCTGTGATTATGAGGCGTTTCAACCGAACCAGGAAAGAATATGCCTCCGCACTCAATTGGATAAGACCTACAACCAATCAGAGCAATGGAGTAAGTGACGTATGTTGAACAACAGAACTCAACTGTACGCAGGGTGGAAGAAGTAGAAGATGATGAGTATAAATGATCTTTGCCGGTGTTGTAAGAATTTAAGGATACACTGAGAATTTTCCAAAACGATCATCATTTTTGAGAGAAATAGTAAAGGTGAATGCATTCAGAAGTTCTCCGTTTAGGAATTAACTAATTCAACCCAAGCGCTCTTTGGTGGCGTGGATGATTACGTTACTGTTGGATGGATCATCTGTCCATCATCGTATAAAGCCTGCCCTGACAATTTGACTGGTCCGAATAGGAAGATAGTGAGGAAGCATTCTGCGGAGTCATGAGCGAGGATGCACAGGTGTACCATTTGCGGAAATGTTATCGACTAAACATGACGCACATATTAATTCTCCTCCCCCTTCACGTAATCTTGCTACAGTTTATTAATTATATTATTATGTTTACATGTTCAAGACACAAATGTATGTCAAATAACAACAACTGTAAGACAGTCATAAGAATTATATCAAAGCACAAGAAAATTAAACAAACTGTAAATATACACTACAAATAAAAAGCAGTTTACTGGGAATAATTCATTGTTAATAATAACTGGTAATATTATATAAAATATGGACAAATGTGGTATTTTGTGGAGGTTTAAACTATATAAATAGTTATCTCTGATCAATATTCCCGAAGTGCAAGCTAAATCCAGCGGTGTAGAGTCATCATTAATCGACGACGCTTTGAAGTGACGCTAAAGGGAACGAGGATATTTCATTTCACTTGATTCAATTCCTATGTCCTCGCGTCTTTTCCTAGCGTCCTTCCCTTGCATCCTGAAGGGGTGGAGCTACGGCGCAAGGAAAGGAAGCTAGGAAAGGAATCAATGCACAAATAAGAATTGAGAAGCACCTCAGATTTACTAAACAGGGAAAATTATTGTGAGAACGCAATCCTATAAAAGCGCCAATGGGAGTGTAAAGTTCAGTGCGTGATCTACTTACAACGCGCAAATTAAGGATCACAGACGCAGTCGGATCATTTCCGTAATGACCAACGCAATCTACCAAGAGCAGCACAAATTACCGTCTGGTCTAAAACCAGTGATAAATATTGATGCAAACACCAGTAAATTAACAAGCGCAAACCTTCGTAAGTCACTTTGAATGATTCATTTAAATACTCTTCTCCCATAAATTTTGCATAAAGGGAAACTCCTCCGTAATATAACCCTGTCCATGCCTTTTCAGCATTCTCACTGCGTGTCTTTAGTAATTCCTGACAGTAGTTTTTTTAATGGCAAAAGAGGGTTTGCACTGGAGCAAGCTGTTAGGAAATCTGGCCCTTAGAATCAATTGCGCCATATTTTTGCCTACCGTGTCAACGAGTGACATCAGAATGTATTAAAATAAACTTGAATCATCTTATGGTCAGGTAAATAACATTACGGCAGAAGTTATAGGATGTAATGAAGTTACAGAGAGGAGTGATTGGACAGGCTGTGGACACGTCAATGCCATTTACATTCGGGTTGAAAAATAAATGCTTGGGACTTGGGTTTACTTTTATCGGGTCTGTCTTAGGTTAGGTTTTTCTTAAAAAAAAAAAAAGATTTATGCACGTTAGGTTTGGTTAAGAACTGATTTGTGTCGGGTACAGATTTTAAGCCTCTACTTGCAACCGGTACGAATGCAACCAGGAAAATGGCCCTAGGGGAACATTTAGTTCTTGGGGAACTGCCCTGGTGGCTAATTCCTATAACTAAGCTCCTATAACTACCCGGTGCGAAAGCCCCTATTGGCTACAGGACGTTTTGCTGGTGAACCTAATGGCTATGCTAACTAGACTTGCACCAAACAACCATAACTTGGAAACCTGTAGATCAGAGAAGCCAACCCTGCTCATGGAGGGCTACCTTCCTGCAGACTTCAGCTCCAACACACCTGTGTTAAATTAGAACGGGAGCTAAACTCTGCTGGAAAGTGGCCACCCAGGAGCAGGATTAGACACCCCTACTTGATTAGCAGTCAAGAGAAATAATGCATACATACATGCAGCTCACAAATAACACCAAGTTTTCACTGCCACAACAAATGCAGGTACGTGGGAGCAGAAGTTCCCGAAGGAACTGACACACTACCGGCAATTCCGTGTCAATGAGAAGAAGCAGGTGCGTGTTCCCATGATGCAGAACAAAGGAAGTTACCTGGCCGCGGCCGACCACGAGCTCAACTGCGACATCCTGCAGCTGCCCTACACCGGAAACATCAGCATGCTCATCGCCGTTCCTCAGAAACTCTCGGGAATGAGATCCCTGGAGCAGGAGATCTCCCCAACCCTGATCAACAAGTGGCTTAACAACATGACCAACAGGTAAAGCACCATAAAACACAAGTCTGGACAAGTCTAAAAGGTCATTGACTCAATCACTTGAAGTGCTGAACAAAGTAGGATCCAAATGATTTTGTTTTAGACATGGAATAAAACTCAGATTCCAGGGTTAAGTTTAGGTTGTTCTCAACCAATCATACTTAACTAATTATTTCCCTTTGATTCCAATAATATTCAGTAATATTATAGCTAAAAGCATCAATTATCAGGGTTCAAAACTGGCTAACCTTTAAGCATATTCGTAAAAAGGTAGTATGTTTTATTTAGCAAGCATGTAACCACGTAGATCATAGACAGACAAGACCATTTATAACTAATTCAGGTAATTTACTAAGGAATTATAGTACTTTCAATGCTTTTTAACAGTTAATCGAGCTTGAGCCAATAATCTAGGTCAGTGAGTTTGGTTACGATCAGCCTCCGTTAACCTTGGGTGCATCTCAATCAGCTCCGTAGTTCAGCAGTCAGGGCACTGATCAGGGAGTTGCTGTCTCAATGGCAGAATCCTTCCAGTAAACTGAAGCATTCGCTCCGTAAAAAGTCCCACAATGCACCGCAAAACCCAGGGTGCATTGATGCTCACTATGCTGTCTTAACGTAAGTTCTGAAGCGTGAAACTTAAATCCTGTGTGCCAACTCACTCAACATAACGACACACGATATGCGTTTTTACAAATAGAAAACATTATTTTATTATAATTCTGGATAAACATACATAGTTAAGTAATGAACAAAATCTAGCAAACATTTATGATTTATTTACATCTGATTTGTTTCACGTATATGTAACAAGCAAAGTATTTATTATAATGCACTCTAAATAATATTACAGGTAATGCCAGAAAGATATCAATTGCTGTTGTTCATAAATACCAATAAATGATGTTGTAAATAGAGTCCTTTACTGTCTATACCAGTGCCTGAATTCGTGGACAGGATATCCCGAGTCATGAACTCAGGAGATAGGGAACTGATTGAGACGCACCCAACGTCTGACAGCCGATGGCAGCCGTGTTTTTCGAGATACATGTCCTCGTACACAATTGTGGCACCTTGGACAAAGACACCGCATGCCAGTTTTCAATCGGCAGTCAATCGGATTGACTGTTGCGTAGCTATAGCCGTTTTCGTGTTTTTATTTTATTTTATAATGCCACCAAGTGGCCAGTCACTGTGTCCTTTTTCACGTGACCACAGACCGAGCCCGTACATATACCTTTTTCACATTTGGTGAAGTTATCTCATTCCGTTCAAGAGGGATAGCTGTTTTAGCAAAAGTGGCCACACCCATTTGATAATTATTGATAATCAGACTCCAGAGAATCTTTTTGCACTGGTTTGGTTCTGGTCGGGCAGAAAAACGTAGGACTATTTTGCTAAAGTTTCGAAGAAATTCCCCAAAAACTGAAAAATTGTCCAGGGTGATGATCGAACACAATTACATACTTTTGAGCACTGTAGCGCCCCCGTCAGGCCGATTGGGACGAGCATTGGTGCAAATGTAGGTAGTGTGAGTACTACCATCCCTCAAAGTTTCAAGTTTCTACGACTTACGATTTGGTCTCCGCGGTCACTTAGGGATAAATGCTGACCCTTGGACATTCTAGCAATTACAATAGCGTTTCAGTGCTACGCGCTTGAATCCCTAATTATTGAATCTGACCTCCCTGACACTATGGATTGAGAACAAGACTTGAATTGAGCTGGCCGATGAAACTACTGTTTGCAGAAAAACGTAGGACTATTTTGCTAAAGTTTCGAAGAAATTCCAAAAAAACTGAAAAATTGTCCAGGGTGATGATCGAACACCATTACATACTTTTGAGCACTGTAGCGCCCCCGTCAGGCCGATTGGGACGAGCATTGGTGCAAATGTAGGTGGTGTGAGTACTACCATCCCTCAAAGTTTCAAGTTTCTACGACTTACGATTTGGTCTGCGCGGTCACTTAGGGATAAATGCTGACCCTTGGACATTCTAGCAATTACAATAGCGTTTCAGTGCTACGCGCTTGAATCCCTTATTATTGAATCTGACTGCACTGACACTATGGATTGAGAACAAGACTTGAATTGAGCTGGCCGATGAAACTACTGTTTGCAGAGCTGCTTCATAGCCCATTTAATTTTACAACATCGACACATTACATCTAAACTGAGCTGAATAACAACACTATTGTCTTCTGTAGAGCAGCTTATAGCAGAGCAGAACTGAATGCTGTTGTTTGCATCATCATTATTGTCACTTTTATAACTGTAAAGCGGATTTGAAACAATCTGTACTGTATAAAGTGCTGTATAAATAAAGGTGACTTGACTTGAGTGGTAAGGTATGCTCAGACAGAGTTTGATGTATGATGATCTGTCAATCCAGGAACACGTCGTAAGTGGCAGATTTATTGTCAGAATGCAACTGAAGAATGATTTAAACTTCTCTGTATGTGTACTTGTCCCTGGTAGGACTCGTGAGGTGGTTTTCCCTCGGTTTAAACTGGAGCAGAACTATGACTTGATTGACCACCTGAAGGAAATGGGCCTGACGGACCTGTTCACAGAAAAGGGAGACTTTTCCCCGATGACCTCCGAGAAGGTCATCATCAACTGGGTAATATGTGCCAAACAAACACAACAAATATCTTACTGCATGTAAACATCTGCAGCCTCACTTTGAATGAAATATGCATCATTAGATGTGAGAAACAGGCCTTTGTACTGTCGCCTATGCCTAATCTCTTACAAAAACACACTCTTTGACCTTTCATTGCACCATCATTTCCTGTAATCTCTTCTCTCTCTCAGTTTAAGCATCAGGGCACCATTACAGTGAATGAGGAAGGCACAGAGGCCGCAGCGATGACACACATCGGATTCATGCCTTTATCAACACAGACACGCTTTGTCGTGGACCGCCCCTTCCTCTTCCTCATCTATGAGCATCGCACAGGCTGCGTTGTGTTCATGGGACGTGTGGTAGACCCTTCACAGAGCTAATCACACACACACACACACACAATACAGCCACGCAATGAAAATGATATAATGATATACAATAGTAGCCAGATATAAAGCCGACGATGGTTGTGTTTTGTTTTATCAAGTAAAGCGAGTTTTGTAAAGTAATAAGTTCATCAACTGATAAACATCTGTGTATTTTTGAGGCATAACATGTTGAAAATAAAATGAATCATAGGACTGGTTTACTGAAGTAATCTGTTCAGGGTGCATAAAAACAACGCTCGAGTACATCAACAACACTGCAGGACATTTTGCAAGACAAGTAAATATTTGTCAGCAAAGTTAAAGTCCAACCATGAGCGATCATAACCTAATTACAATTTTTGTACAGACATGGGAATAATGAAAACCAGAAATTGCATTTTTAACACAACACAGGATCTGATGACAAACAAAGAGCAAGATTTATCTCATTTTAAGTAGACAAAATATTTGATTAGTAATTTTCATGCGTTGGCCAAATGTCCTGTTTGATCTTCAAGCGCGTGCTTGTCCTCGGAGAGCTCATGAAACATTCAGGGCGAGTGAAGGGGAAACATATTTCCTCTCCATTAATGTTTGAATATTAT
Source organism: Gobiocypris rarus (assembly GCA_023029165.1). Classification (NCBI taxonomy): domain Eukaryota; kingdom Metazoa; phylum Chordata; class Actinopteri; order Cypriniformes; family Gobionidae; genus Gobiocypris; species Gobiocypris rarus. Next base: position 2,189,875 of record CM040928.1, read on the forward strand.
ATCAGATCATGTGAAACAGGCCCAGAAAATTATGCTACTTTTATTTTTATTTGAATGTGATCAACACATCTGTGATCACTTTAGTCAAGAATTCAATTAACTAAATATTTAACAGCAGTTTATTTACAATTTAATAGAAATATTTTAACATTATAATATTTAAATGCCATTTTTTTGCCATTTGAATATTACAATTATAGTATAATTTATAGTAATATTTTAATATTATTCTATTAAATGGTATAAAGTTTGTTTGTTTTTGTTAAATAACTTTTATTTATGATTTTATACAGTATATTACTGAAAGTCATATATTAAATCCTTAAAATATCCCCTTAAAATAAAATTAATATAAAAGGATGAAATGGGCCTCGGCTGTGTGTGTGAGAGTGTTGTGTGTTGTGTGTGTGTGTGTGTGTGCGTATCTGTGTGTGGGAGAGTATGAGTGTGTGTGTGTGTGAGGGGTGGGAGTATGTGTGTGTGTGTGTGTGTGTGTGTGTGTGTGTGTGTGTGTGTTTGTGTGTGTGTGAGTGTGAGTGTGAGTGTGTGAGTGTGTGTGAGGGGTGGGAGTATGAGTGTGTGTGTGTGTGTGTGTGTGTGTGTGAGTGAGTGAGTGTCAGTGAGAGAGAGTGTGTGTGTGTGAGTGTGAGTGTGAGTGTGTGAGTGTGTGTGAGGGGTGGGAGTATGAGTGTGTGTGTGTGTGTGTGTGTGTGTGTGAGTGAGTGAGTGTCAGTGAGAGAGAGAGTGTGTGTGTGTGTGAGGGGTGGGAGTATGTGTGTGTGTGTGTGTGTGTGTGTGTGTGTGTGTGTGTGTGTGTGTGTGTGTGTGTGTGAGTGAGTGTCAGTGAGAGAGAGTGTGTATGTGTATGTGTGAGTGAGTGAGTGTCAGTGAGAGAGTGTGTGTGTGTGTGTGTGTGTGAGGGGTGGGAGTATGAGTGTGTGTGTGTGTGTGTGTGTGTGTGTGTGTGTGTGTGTGTGTGTGTGTGTGTGTGAGTGAGTGTCAGTGAGAGAGAGTGTGTATGTGTATGTGTGAGTGAGTGAGTGTCAGTGAGAGAGAGTGTGTATGTGTATGTGTGAGTGAGTGAGTGTCAGTGAGAGAGAGTGTGTGTGTGTGTGAGAGTGTTGTGTGTTGTGTGTGTGTGTGTGTGCGTATCTGTGTGTGGGAGAGTATGAGTGTGTGTGTGTGTGTGAGGGGTGGGAGTATGAGTGTGTGTGTGTGAGTGAGTGAGTGTCAGTGAGAGAGAGTTTGTGTGAGTGTGTGTGTGTGTGTGTGTGTGTGTGTGTGTGTGTGTGTGTGTGTGTGTGTGTGTGTGTGTGTGCGTGTGTGTGCGTGTGTGTGTGTGTGTGTGAGAGTGTGTGTGTGAGACTGTGAGTGTGTCTGTGATTGTGTCTGTAAGTGTGTCTGTGAGTGTGTGTGTGAGTGTGTGTGTGTCTTACCACAGCGATCACAGGGATGAGGACACCCAGATTACCAGCACTGCTGGACGCCTGGAGAAGAAAAAACTATTAAATTACAAAAGACCTCTGGACAGACTGAATTATTCTAGAATCCTCTTTCTAACTCTTTCCTCCAGAAGCAGAAATATGCATTAAAAGCATTGCTTATGCATAAGTAAAACAACACGATCATCAACATTAAACATCATATAAATCAAAACTGCCTAATGTTACTGAATGAGATGTGGACCCAGGGCGAGCTACAGGACTGTGAAGCTTTGGGGTGTTGATGGACTCGATCGACTCCATCTGTGTCCGATCATCGCTCTGAATCCCATCCGGACGTAGTCTTTGACAAAAACGTGATTTTTTCAGCTTCTGTTCAAAATATTGCTTTTTAATGAAACATACCTATATTCAAGTGTTGATAAAAAAGAATGCTTGAAGCTAGAATAAAATTAGAATAAAGTTCAGATATTCATAAAATATCCATGAGGCCATGAGGTTTTTGTGGAAAAGATCAAAAGTGCTGGCAGTGACTGTCAATATTTAATAACACCGCTGGTGGGGAAAGAGTTAATCAGAGAGAGACTGCAGGTCGGACACAGACTGACTTTGAGGGCCGGGCCCTTGTCACTGGCGCGCTCGCTGGCTCTCTTGCCCTCCAGGCCGAGCTGAACGAACAGCTCCAGCAGATTGACCAGCAGCTCGTCCACCAGCGGCTCCCCCTGCAGGTTAGCCGCGATATTTGCCAGGGCGTTTATCACAGCGAGAGAGCAGTGCCTGCACACACACACACCCCACATTAAACCTCAGCAGAGACACGCTGGAAGCAGATAAAGTCATATCATAGAGATCATGAAACTTGCTCCAGAGTTTACCATTTATTAAAACTAAATTTAAAAAGATAACATATCTTCAATTTAGGTCCCCACAGTAATACGAGTCCCCATGAGTCTGTGTGCAGTCAAGTTGAAGTCCCCACCAGGCTAGAAAAACATGTACACACACACACACACACTGCCCCTAAACCTACCATCACTGACACTCACTCACACACACACACACACACACACACTCATACTCCCACCCCTCACACACACTCACACACTCACACACACACACACACACACACACACACACACACACACACACACACACACACACACACACACACACACACACACACACACACACACACACACACACACACACACACACACACACACACACACACACACACACACACACACACACACACACACACACACACACACTGTCCCTGCCCCTAAACCTACCCATCACAGGAAACATTCTGCATTTTTACTTTCTCAAAAAAACTCATCCTGTGTGATTTATAAGCCTTTTGAAAAGTGCGGACCGCAGGCTGGACCCCACAATGTAGGTGATCTCAGGTTTTACTATCCTTATGGGGACATTTGGTCCCCACAATGTAATATAAACAAGGGCACACACACACACACACACACACACACCTGTATCCGTGGTCCTTGTAGTCTCTGGTAGCAGAATACACCACATTACTGGCTTTGACACTGATCTGCTGGAACAGGTTCCACACCTCCTGATAGATGTATTGCTGTAATGAAAACACAAATCACACAGTCGGTTCACGAGTTCACACTAACAAATATAATCAGATATAATAAAATATATGCGTGTTTGGCGTGCTGTCCGAGGGAAGGGCTTTACAAACTGTAATCTCTAACTTCCACTAACTGTAATACACATGCTCACGAGAGACTGCGAATGACGTAGGGCGCAGGCGTAGCATAAGTTCTGGTGATGAACGAGGAAGTGCAGAGGATAGAGCAAAACAAAACTTGGTTCTCAAGAAAACTAGCATTTTCTTACCGGAGTGTCCCACTTCATTCACTGGAACGCCAGTCTCTCGTGGGCGCGCGTAAGACAGATAGCGAAAGCTAGAGATTACAGTTTGTTATGTTTTTTATGACTTTTATGATGGATAGATGCACTTTTATGATGATGGACGCACTTTTATGATGGATAGATGCACATTTATAATGATGGACGCACTTTTAAGATAGATAGATGCACTTTTATGATGGATAGATGCACTTTTATGATGGATTGATGCACTTTTATAATGATGGACGCACTTTTATGATGGATAGATGCACTTTTATGATGGATAGATGCACTTTTATAATGCATAGATGCACTTTTATAATGGATAGATGTACTTTTATGATGGATGGATGCACTTTTATGATGGATAGATGCACTTTTATGATGGATGGATGCACTTTTATGATGATAGATGCACTTTTATGATGGATAGATGCACTTTTATGATGGATGGATACACTTTTATAATGGATAGATGCACCTATATGATGGATAGATGCACTTTATGATGGATAGATGCACTTTTATGATGGATGGATGCACTTTTATGATGGATGGATGCACTTTTATGATGGATAGATGCACTTTATGATGGATAGATGCACTTTATGATGATGGATGCCCTTTATGATGGATAGATGCACCTATATGATGGATAGATGCACTTTTATGATGGATGGATGCACTTTTATGATGGATGGATGCACTTTTATGATGGATAGATGCACTTTTATAATGGATAGATGTACTTTATGATGGATGGATGCACTTTATGATGGATGGATGCACTTTTATGATGGATGGATGCACTTTTATGATGGATGGATGCACTTTTATGATGGATAGATGCACTTTATGATGGATGGATGCACTTTATGATGGATGGATGCACTTTTATAATGGATAGATGCACTTTTATGATGGATGGATGCACTTTTATGATGGATGGATGCACTTTTATGATGGATAGATGCACTTTTATGATGGATAGATGCACTTTTATGATGGATGGATGCACTTTTATAATGATGTACGCCTTTATGATGGATAGATGCACTTTTATGATGGATAGATGCACTTTTATGATGGATGGATGCACTTTTATGATGGATAGATGCACTTTTATAATGGATAGATGCACTTTTATGATGGATGGATGCACTTTTGATGGATGGATGCACTTTTATGATGGATAGATGCACTTTATGATGGATAGATGCACTTTTATGATGTATGGATGCACTTTTATGATGGATGGATGCACTTTATGATGATGGATGCCCTTTATGATGGATAGATGCACTTTTATGATGATGGATGCCCTTTATGATGGATAGATGCACTTTTATGATGATTGATGCACTTTTATGATGGATAGATGCACTTTTATGATGATGGATGCCCTTTATGATGGATAGATGCACTTTTATGATGGATAGAAGCCCTTTATGATGGATAGATGCACTTTTATGATGATGGATGCACTTTTATGATGGATAGATGCACTTTTATGATGATGGATGCACTTTTATGATGGATAGATGCACTTTTATGATGGATAGAAGCCCTTTTATGATGGATAGATGCACTTTTATGATGATGGATGCCCTTTTATGATGGATAGATGCACTTTTATGATGGATAGAAGCCCTTTATGATGGATGGATGCACATTTATGATGATGGATGCACTGATGATGGATGGATGCACTTTTATGATGATGGATGCACTTTATGATGGATGGATGCACTTTATGATGGATGGATGCACTTTTATGATGGATGGATGCACTTTTATGACGGATAGATGCACTTTTATGATGATAGATGCACATTTATGATGGATAGATGCACTTTTATGATGGATGGATGCACTTTATGATGGATGGATGCACTTTTATGATGATAGATGCACTTTATGATGGATGGATGCACTTTATGATGATAGATGCACTTTTATGATGATAGATGCACTTTTATGATGGATGGATGCACTTTTATGATGATAGATGCACTTTTATGATGATAGATGCACTTTTATGATGGATGGATGCACTTTTATGATGATAGATGCACTTTTATGATGGATGGATGCACTTTTATGATGGATGGATGCACTTTTATGATGATAGATGCACTTTTATGATGGCTAGATGCACTATTATGATGGATAGATGCACTTTTATGATGGATGGATGCACTTTTATGATGGATAGATGCACTTTTATGATGGATAGATGCACTTTTATGATGATAGATGCACTTTTATGATGGATGGATGCACTTTTATGATGGATAGATTCACTGCCATCATAAAGCTTGGGAGAGCCAGAACATTTTTTTATATAACTCTGTGTTCGTCTGAGAGAAGAATGTTATACACACTAGGATGACTTTAGGGAGAGTAAATCATGGGCTATCCCTTTAAGAGGTGATGTGATCCACGTTCATAGAGCGGTTAATCAAGCGCACCATCATGTGGTCGGATCATTTTCTTCTCTTAACTGTTATCATTGCTGTACTGTCAACATGTCTAAAATGTAACGTTTTCTAACATTTTATTAAAAACCACAATTAATAAATACATACATAAATAAATAAGTACATTCAAATTAATCTGAAAAAAAATCTGTAAAATCACCCAGCCCTACCCTGAACAAGATGTAACAGTTTGTGTCACAACTACATCTTTATTCGTTGTTTAGTTCATTGGTGCGTTTCTTTCCAGTACAGTGAATTACTGTAATTATGCTTAAAAACGGACACCTCCTAATTCTGTACAAGACAAGCGGAGATTGAATCTGCTGGAAATAAATGCTGCATTGCTGTTAAAGCTTCACACATCAAACAGCTGTAATTATGCAGGACGTGTGTGTGTGTGTGTGTGTGTGTGTCTCTCTTACGTTTCCCGTAATGACCATGCAGCCCAGCTGGTCTATAATCAGCACGTCTAACTGCGAGGGCGGCTGGCAGAACTTCTGCTGCAGGATCTGCAGGATGGGCTCCATCACTTTGGGACTGTCTCTCATGGCCACAGCGATGTGTCCCAGCGCTCGGATGGTGTGGTCCGGGATGAGATGGGCTTCCCTGAGGAGAAACAAACCCACGCAAGTCAACAAAATCACTCAGAGAGACGGACGAGACAGATAGTGTGTGTGTATGTGTGTGTGTGTGTATGTGTGTGTATATGTGTGTGGACAGGTAATCCCACGTTATGGGGACAAAAGGTCCCCACAAAGATTGCAATATCCGAAATCCTTGTCCTTGTGGGGACATTTTTTGGTCCCCATGAGGAAAACATCTTATAAATCACACTAAGTGATGTTTTTTGAAAATTTAACAATGCAGAATGTCTCCTGTGATGGGTAGGTTTAGGGGCAGTGTGTGTGTGTGTGTGTGTGTGTGTGTGTGTGTGATGGGTAGGTTTAGGTAGGGGCAGTGTGTGTGTGTGTGTGTGTGTGTGTGTGTGTGTGTGTGTGTGTGTGTGTGTGTGTGTGTGTGTGTGTGTGTGATAGGTTTAGGGCAGGGCAGTGTGTGTGTGTGTGTGTGTGTGTGTGTGTGTGTGTGTGTGTGTGTGTGTGTGTGATGAGGTTTAGGGGCAGGGGCAGTGTGTGTGTGTGTGTGTGTGTGTGTGATGGGTAGGTTTAGGGGCAGGGGCAGTGTGTGTGTGTGAGTGTGTGTGTGTGTGTGTGATGGGTAGGTTTAGGGGCAGGGGCAGTGTGTGTGTGTGTGTGTGTGTGATGGGTAGGTTTAGGGGCAGGCAGTGTGTGTGTGTGTGTGTGTGTGTGTGTGTGTGTGTGTGTGTGTGTGTGATGGGTAGGTTTAGGGGCAGGGCAGTGTGTGTGTGTGTGTGTGTGTGTGTGTGTGTTGTTAGGTTTAGGGGCAGGGGCAGTGTGTGTGTGTGTGTGTGTGTGTGTGTGTGTTGGGTAGGTTTAGGGGCAGGGGCAGGGGCAGTGTGTGTGTGTGTGTGTGTGTGTGTTGGGTAGGTTTAGGGGCAGGGCAGTGTGTGTGTGTGTGTGAGTGTGTGTGTGTGATGGGTAGGTTTAGGGGCAGGGGCAGTGTAGGGGGATAGAAAATACGGGTTGTACAGTATAAAATGCATTATGCCTATGAAATGTCCCCATAAAACATGGAAACACAACATGTGTGTGTGGTTGGGTGTGTGTGTGTGTGTGTGTGTTCCTCACTTGTCATTTTCCTGGGAGATGTAGAGCCGGTTTGACAGGCTGGCCAAGAACGCCTCCACTATCACAGGATCCATAGTGAGACCAGCTTTCAGACATCTGCAGACGACAGAGAGTGATTTAAAGTGGACATATTCAGCTTTTTTACCATATTCATCTTTCTTTAGTGTGTAATGTTGCTGTTTGAGCTCTCCCAAACACGCTTGACCAATCACAACACACTACTCCAGCCGACCAATCAGAGCACAGTGTGCTTTTCAGAAGGAGGGGCTTCATGGAGACAGGAACTAAACAGCGCGTTACACATTTATTCTGAACAATACTCATGTTGACATGCGTTTAAAGGTGCAGTGTGTGAATTTTAGCGGCATCTAGCGGTGAGGTTGTGAATTGCAATGACCTAACGCTCACCCCTCCCTTTCGGAGCACATAGAGAAGCTACGGGGGCTGACACAGGACAAAAATGTTGTCGTCGGAGACAGCAGAGAGTGACTAGTGCTATAGAGTGACTAGTGCTATAAATTGGTGATGGAAAACTAAAGTGAGCCAGACCTGCAGATGTTGTCGATGGAGATGTCTCTGAGCTGCTCGTACATGGACGGCTGGTCTTTCCTGTTGGACATCAGGTTGATCGTGGGATAAGAATGCTCATTGGTCACGTTGATTTTGATCCCGCCGCCTCCTCCTGAAGGAAAGATGAGGTCAGAGGTCAGCAGAGTTCACATGCAGTGTCTGAATCCATATATAAAACACTACAGACAGATAAACAAACAGCTAGATCATCAAATACATAAAGTATATAAATATAAAATAAACAACAGATAAACAAATAAATATACAAGAAACTAGATTATCTGAATATATATATATATAATAAAAATAGATAAATATACATCTAGATAAATATATAAAATATAAGAAAATAGATCAAATAATATAAATAAATAATAAAAACAGATAAATAGATAAGTTTATAAATAAACCAAAATATAAAAAACATTTAAAAAGATAATTAAATAAACAAACGAATGAATATAATAAACAACAGATAAAAAAATAGATCAAATATACAAAAAATATAGATTAAAATACATATAAAAATAAATAGACAAGAAAACATATAAATATCAAATTAATAAACAACCTTTAAACAAATAGACAGATAAACTAAATATCTATTATAACTGTATTATGTTTAGTTTATCTATTATCTATTTCTTTAAATGTTTTTTTATTTTATATTTATCTGTTTTCTTATCTTTTTATTTTATATCTTTAATTAATTACATACGTATCTATATTTATTTAATCTATTTTTATATGTTGTTTATTTTATATTCATCCACTTATTTAATTTAATTTACTTTTACTTTTAATCTATGTATGATACATAAATTAGATAAATATAAAATAAATATACAAATAAATAAACAACAGATAGGAGTTTATAGATAAACGAAATACAAATAGATAAAAAAATTAATAAATATATAAATAAATATAAAATAAATAAATAAACAACAGATGATATAAATAATATATATATATAAACTATAAAATAAAAACAACACAAAAAATAGATAGATAAGAAAATGTATGATATAAATAATAAATAAATTAGATTAAAAATAAATATATATATATATATATATATATATATATATATATATATATATAAAACAAATAAAAACAAACAAACAAATAAATAGGAGATTATAGATAAACTAAATATAAATAAATATAAAATAAATAAATAAACAACAGATGATATAAATTATATATATATATATATATATATATATATATATATATATATATATATAAAATCTATAAAATAAAAACAACACAAAAATAGATAAGAAAACGTATGATATAAATAATAAATAAATTAGATTTAAAAAAAAAAAAAAAATATATATATATATATATATATATATATATATATATATATATATATATATATATATATATATATATATATATATATATATAAAAACAAATAAAAAACAAACAAACAAATAAATAGGAAATTATAGATAAACTAAATAGAAATAGATAGAAATTAAATAAATAAATAAATAAATAAGCTAAATAAATAAATATATAAAATAAAATAAACAACAGATAAACAAATAGATATATAAGAAAATGCCTGATTTTATATATATATATATATATATAAAATAGATAAGAGTTTATAGATAAGTAGAAAAATAGATAAATGAAAGTTGCTTTAAACAAGAGTAAGACATTGTCTCTGTACAGAACAGGACCTGTGGAGTGTGTTCAGAGGAGACGGGGACGCTGGACTGACCTGAACTGGACTGACTGTGATACTTATAGAGTTTAATCAGCACCGCCGACGGGACCACCAGGAAGTCCTTCAGAGACACGGTGGCGGAGTGAGCGATGACGGGGAAGCGCTCGCACAGACGGCCTAGACCCTGACACACACACACACACACACACACTCGTGTCATTCAGCTCATGAGCGCTCACACACACAGCCTGCTCTCGCTCTCTCCTCACCTGTAAGCAGCAGATGAGCAGCGGCATGTGAGCGATGATCACCTTACTGGACGTCTTGGACTGGAGCTTCTCGGACAGTTTCGTGCACAGATTCTCAGCTCCTGGAATTACAGCGGTCACGTGATTCAGAAACATCTGCAGCCACTGAACACAGAACCCCAACCCAGATGGGACATGTTTCATATTTACACTAATGGGGCTGTGGTTTTATTGACTGGATGGTGAAACGTTATTATTGACTATGGGTCAATAAGTTTATAGCCTGGCGTGGCCATACTCAATTCTAGTCAGAATATGAGCTGATGCCGCTCCATTGAGCTTTGATTATGGGGCGTGTTTCAACCGAGCCAGGAAAGACCTCAATTGGATAGACCCTCAACCAATCAGAGCAACGGAGCGCGATAACATTAGTTATCAAATGTCACTGTGTTGCCAAGTCAGTGTTTTTCTCCATGTCCGCCGGTTGAAGCGACCCCAATTATGTGATTATATAAACCCAGGAATGCAAATTTTAGTAGGCAACCATGCCAAAATAACATATTTTGCCAACCAAATGCCATTTTTTTCTGGAGAACCCCCTGGAAAGTTATTGTTTTGGGCTATAGTTTTGAGTAGCAATTGTGCGCGACATTGCAAAAAAACATGGCAACCCTGTCTGCACACGCGCTGGATTAAGTAACGTTACAAGAAAAAGATGAGTGTTAACGATCTCTGCCAGTGTTGTAAAAAAAGAATTTAAGGATTCACAGAGTACTTCCCAACACGATCATCGTTTCTGAGAGAAATAGTGAAGGTGAATGCATATACGAACAAGTTCTCCGTTTAGGATAAGAGCAAATTCAACCAAAAGCACCTTTGATGACGTGGATGATTACGTTACTGTTGATCATCTGTCCATCATCGTCTAAAGCCCGCCCTGATGATTTCATTGGTCCGAACAGTTTCTGTTCAACATAATAACTGCTCAATGGATCGAGTCCAGACCGAATTGCCCGAGCAAAAATTATTGTGGGCGGGGCAAAATTCGGCTGGCATCCAGGCTAGTGATTTTATTGACTAGATGGTGAAACGTTATTATTGACTATGGGTCAGTGTTATTTTAGTAGTATTTATATAGCATTATAATATTTAGTCAGATTTTGAATTAGCGGTTACGCTGATATTTTCATTTTTCATATTTACTTCAGTTCAAGTTTTAGTCATTTTTATGTGCTTTTGTAATTTTCATTGGTTAGCTTTAAATATAAATATTTAAGATATTTAAAGCAAACCAACGAAAATTACAAAGACTGAAAATATTATGCTCTTAAGTACTTCCGTTATTCTTTGTTGCATTTATAACTTCACTTCTTTCTCTTTTTCGCATTTACAAAATCACAGAAACTTTTCAAATGTCTCTATAAAGTTACTACTTTTATTTAATTCCAGCTTTATTTCAATTAACGACATGTTTTTAATAGTTTTAGTTTAGAAATAGATTATATATATATAAAAATTAGATAAATAAAATAAATAAGAAAATACATAAATATAAAATAAATAAACAACAGATGAATAAATATACAGATTAAATCAAATAGATACTAAATAAATATATAGATAAACAAGATGAATAAATTAGAGAAAATAAAGAAATTAGATAAATATATAATAGATAAATATAAAATAAATAGATAAACAAATAGACATAAGAAAATAAGATTAAATAAATATAAAATAGATAAATAATACTATATATCTACTCACACGTTTTAATTTTGTTGTGCTTTTGTCAGGTTTGTTTTTAAATATCTTAGAATTTTTTTTTTTAGCCAAAATGTATTTTTCAGTTTTCGTTCTTCAACTTATTTTATTTCAGTTTTTGTTTCGCGGTGTAGAAACGATTTTCATTCAGAAATTGCTAGTTAATTTAACAAAGAATTAAAAAGAATCCGCAGGTTAAACTTTCTTATTTTAAACTTTTTAAATTTTCTAAAGTTTTTCCATTTAATACTCATTTTAATTTACAAAATATGTATTTTCATAACAAAAATATGAGATTTCATAAAAAATTCTGAAATGATGTGTATGATATAGTTTGAAACACTATATATTGAATCACAAACAAAGAAAAAACACCAAGTAACATTAGATTCAATTTTAAATAACTGAAGTAGGAAGGCTGAAATATTGTCTTGTAAAACATACTCCAATAATCTTTCACATGTACAACATGTACAGTCTTTTTTTCTTTGTAATAGTTCACAGTAAGTCCAGAAATGTCCGTTTTGATTTCATATTTAAGTCTGTATAGAAACTGACCTTCTAATATAACAATGCAAGGAGTGTGACAACATGCCCCGGTGTTAATCTGCAGTGTTGTGAACGTGATTGGACACGACAGACCTTGCTCGTCTTTGACAGCCCACACCATGAGGTCCACACAGGCTGCGTTGGCATGACAACGGAGCTTGAGAGGACTGGGTTCCCCTGGCAACCGCTCCTCATGGAGAACCCTCTGGAGCTCTGATTGGCTGCTGCTGAACTGCTCCAGCACGAAGTCATGGACCTCTTTCACGAAGCTCGTCTGCACATCTGCAGATTAACATGAAATATTCACACACGGCAAAGGTCAAACACAAACAAACAGGAACACTAAAGATGTGATTAACCAAGCCTTTAGCTCAGAGAAGGGCTCAGTTTAGCAACCTTTCATGTAATAGAGCGTGTCCCGCAGCATCTTGAACATGCTGACATACAGCGGGTCGCTGAAGGCTTTGTAAAAGAGGTCGGCGGCTGGATTCGCCTTCATACGTGCGGAGAAATAAATAAAGGAAGGGAGAATTAGGAAGTATACTGTATAATACAGTACAATGTATTTGTGTGCAGCAGGTCGGGAGAAAATCCTGAAGATTTACCTCCGTAACCTCGGCCACGACGGCGTCCAGCGTCTTTAGGAAGGAATCGGAGACAAAGAGCTTCACCTGCAGAAACAACAGCGATAGAATGACATCCATCCATATGGTCAAGTCATCTCTATTTCTGTAGTGCTTTATACAATACAGACTGATTCAAAGCAGCTTCACAGTAATAAACAGGGAAATAATGACTAAAATGATGCAAATTCTGCTGTAGAGTATTTAATTGAATATTTAATCGTTAGAAGATTGCAATCTTGACTAATTTGTCATTGAATCAATTATTGATTCATCCATTAATGAAACAAGTCTTTGAGTGAGTCATTGAATCATTCATTCAAGAGATTCGTTCAAAAACACTGATTCATCCAGTAATGAAACAAGTGAATGTTTATGAGTGAGTCATTGAATCATTAACTCAAGAGATTCGTTTAAAAACACTGATTCATCCAGTAATGAAACAAGTGAATGTTTATGAGTGAGTCATTGAATCATTCATTCAAGAAATTTGTTCAAAAACGCTGATTCATCCAGTAATTAAACAAGTCTTTGAGTGAGTCATTGAATCAGTCAAGAGATTCGTTCAAAAACGCTGATTCATCCAGTAATGAAACAAGTCTTTGAGTGAGTCATTGAATCAGTCAAGAGATTCGTTCAAAAACGCTGATTCATCCAGTAATGAAACAAGTGAAGTCTTTAAGAATGAGTCATTGAATCATTCATTCAAGAGATTCGTTCAAAAACACTGATTCATCCAGTAATGAAACAAGTGAATGTTTATGAGTGAGTCATTGAATCAGTCAAGAGATTCGTTCAAAAACACTGATTCATCCAGTAATGAAACAAGTCTTTGAGTGAGTCATTGAATCATTCATTCAAGAGATTCGTTCAAAAACACTGATTCATCCAGTAATGAAACAAGTGAAGTCTTTAAGAGTGAGTCATTGAATCATTCATTCAAGAGATTCGTTTAAAAACACTGATTCATCCAGTAATGAAACAAGTGAATGTTTATGAGTGAGTCATTGAATCATTCACTTAGGCCCCGCCCACACGGAGACGCTGCTTAGCTGTATATGCATGAATTTTGTACCGTATCAGCGCTTTCGCCCACACGGATCCGGCGTTTTGGAAGCAAGAAAACTATATTTTTGGAAACCGGAACCCAGAGTGGATAAATCTGAAAACGACACCCTTTGCGATTTCGTCAGTACAGCCAATCCGTATATTTTGTGAAGCGATGTAATCACACCACGTCCCAAATGCGAAAGACTAGATCGGGATACAACTACGGGCACTGGGCATGCGCACATCAATATTGATGATTTAATTACTGTATTTCCATTATTGTAAGGGTAGGTTTAAGGTTGGGACAAGTGTAGGCGTTAATAAAATACATCTGGTAAGTTGCAAATGTATTTATTGTTATTTTATTGTGCGATAACCTCCTACCGTTGCTCTACCCCTTCTAGCCACAACTCTTCTTCTCCATTTTTAGTGTATTTCTGTGGCAGAATTACAGCGCCACACACTGCTCTGGCATGTATACCACATAGTTTTGAGTTGTTTCAGTGCTCTCATGTGTACGCGGATATTTCTTGAAACGAGGACAAAAAAAAGATCGGATTGGGAAAGCTCTGGCTTTGTGTGGACGGGGCCTTAAGAGATTCGTTCAAATACACTGATTCATCCAGTAATGATACAAGTGAAGTCTTTATGAGTGAGTCATTGAACGCTGTTGAATCATTCAAGTGAATCACCAGTGATGTCATGAGGCAAGTATTCACATAAGGAGTTTATTAATATACCCTTGTATTTGCCAAACAACATGAAAATCATATTTTGTGTATGTGTGTGTGTGTGTGTGTGGTGTACCATCTGTAAGAGGCGTCTCAGCAGCTCTATAGGGACGTTTATTTCTTGTCCGCTGGCACCAATGAAGAGAGGAGAGATGGAGAAGCTGGAACTGACGGTGCTAAAGTAATAATCCGGATTCACCGCACCGCTTTCAGCCAGATAAGATCCTGACAAAACAATCAGATCTACATGCAAGTGGGACTCGATGATGTAGGTGGGAAAAAATGTTCTATTATGACCTTGGATGTCTGTAAAACTATTGTAAGAGACTCCAAAATTTCATTTAAAACTTTAATAGACTTGAACTATCATCAATAGCAATGACTGATCAGTCAATCAGCATAACTCACAGTGACTCATAAAACATTAAGCAAACACGCAGAGAACTAAAGGTGCTTATTCACAAACAAGAACATGAAATCTGCTGAAGAATGTTCAGACCTCAGGGATTAGAGACGATTAGTGCTGTGACACAGCAAACCTTACATTACCTTCAAAATACTGCGGCCCTGGAGCCGTCGGAGAGCAGGGAGACGGTCCGCCTCGGTCCGGACTCACCTGTGAACACAACAACACCTCTGATGTCAATCACCACACACACACACACACACACACACACCACTTCAGCATCTTCTATGATTCTTCTGAAGATGCTAAGAATACATGGATGAACAACTACTTTTCCCAAAATATGCCGCTCACAAGCAGAGCGCAGTGTGTGGGATACTATACCCACAATGCAGTGTGCTCAACTTGATGTTTTCCAGTTTGATAAATGAACAGAAGCACAACTGTGATTTTTAATGGTATTTAAAAAAACGATTTGAATATTTTTCCAGTAATATATATTTCTTTAATTCTATTTGCTTTCAAAATATTTTTTGCAAACAATAGTTACATTATCTTTCTGAAAATATTTTTGCATATTTTCTCAATAATTTATTTACTTTTAAAAAAAGTTTTATTTTTGCATTTTTCAATTAATAATTTTCATTTACAAAAGTTTATTTTCTACAATCATTTTGTATTTCTTTCAAATCATATGTATTAACTAAATTTATTTTCCACAATTATTTTTTTTTCAATAATAATTAATTATTATTTACTTTAAAAAATATAAAAAATATTAGATTAGAATAAATTTTTATTTACTAACATTTATTTTCTAAAATCTTTTGCATATTTGTCAACTTATTTACGAAAATGTATTTTCGAAAATTGTTTGCATTTTTTTTCTATTAATAATTTATTATTTACTTTAAAAAATCTAAAATTCTTTTTGCATATTTTCTCAATAATAATTTATAATTATTTAATAAAATAATTTCAGCATTTTTTTCAATTAATAATTTATTATTTACTTTTTTTAAATCTTTAAAATTTTCTCAATTAATCATTTTTATTTGCTAAAATTTATTTTCTAAAATGTTTGCGTATTTTCCTAATAATAATTAATCATTATTTACTTTTAAAAATGATTTTTGCACATTTTTCAATTCATAATTTTTTATTTATTTAAAATGATATTTGATTTATTTTTCCAATAACTTTAACATTTATTTACATTATTTTTTTTGTGCATATTTCAATAAAATAACTTTTTTCCTGAGATAATAAACGGACACAACCTGCTGAACTAATATGAACTAAAAACACAACGTATTCAGGTCATGTGACACTATGTAGCATGCATTTAGTTTGAAACATTTATGACAGCATAATGCATCCTTTTTCACTTCCTATTTCTCTCCCAATAGGAAACATGCAGGTATTTAACTGCGCACACATCACACACACACACAGAGAGAGAGGGCGGTGACCTGTGCGTCAGGGTGGGCGACACCACTCTTGCGTCTCAGCGTGTCTCCCTGGCAGGCCGTGAGCAGTGAGCTGGGCAGAATAGAGCGGAAGTCATTAAAGGATCTCCTCCGAATGCCCTCGGTTTCCACAGACACGCGGTGAGCCGGCTGCTGCGCTCCTCGCGGGAAGAGCTGCGAGAGGAGGGGCTCATCGCCGTTACCATAGCGTCCAAAAGCTCGAGTCACGCCCAGAAGACACGGGACAGCATACCTGCACAGGTACACTGCAGAAACAGGACACGAGTCAGGCGGGTGCGAATGCCAATGTGTGTTTGTGAAGAGCTCAGGGAATCATCACCTTTATCCTGGTTCTCAGGCGTCTGACAGATCTCCAGCAGAGACTGCATTACTTCCATGACCGCTTCCAGAATCTGGACGGACAGACATTAAATGAGTGCCAAGGGGAAAATAACACGGGAATGTGAGGAGGCGCTGAAGATCAGACCTGAGAGCGAGACTCTGGGTCTCTCTGAGCCACATCCGACAGGAGCGTCACCAGACAGAAGCTGAAGTTCTCCGCCATCGGCAGCGTCTCTGTTTGCACACAAGCTGGAGTTAAGCGTCTGTACACTTCACATGAAATGTTTTATTATTATAAGAATTACATAGACAACAGTACAGAATACATACATAGTCACTTCTGATCAATTGAATGCATCCTTGCTGAATAAAAGGATAAACGTCTTTCAAACATCAGTGTGCATGCGTACAGTAATGAGAGATGAATAAGTGACTGGTACCTTTACTCTTCCTCCCGGCATTCTCCTCCACCCATTGCACTCTGGGTAACCCCTTGAGCAGACTCAACAGGTAGCTTACCACGGTGTCCTTGTGCTGAGAAAGACAAACATCACACACAAACTTGATCTGAATATGCTTGCACATTAAATATATATGCATCAAATGTACATGCAAAGTACATTAGATGCAAAAGAGCACAGGCTTAAAGGGATAGTTCACTTTGAAATTAAATGTTGATATGTTTTAGCTTACCTCATGGGCATCCGAGATGTAGGAGTATTTGTTTCCCCAGTAGTTTCAATTTTGATCATTTTAGGTCAAACCGTTCTTGTCTGTGCCTCACATAATGCAGGTCTATGGTCACCACCTCAAAGAGCATACACAGAGAAGTCCAAATTAAACAATCCTTCATCGTAAGTACACACTGATGGCCTAAGACACCAAACCAGCGGTTTGTGTGAGAAAATGATCAAACTAAAGCCAGAACAGGAAAACACGCACGCCGCGCTCGGATCAGTCGGACGTAACGTTAGTGGTGTACAAGAGGTAAAAACGATATAAATACTGTTGGTTTTCTCACACAAACCGCTGGTTTGGTGTCTTAGGCCATCAGTGTGTACTTACGATGGGGGATTGTTTAATTTGGACTTCTCTGTGGATGCTCTTTGAGGTGGTGACCATAGACCTGCATTATGTGAGGCACAGACAAGAACGCTTTGACCTAAAATGATCAAAATTGAAACTACTGGGGAAACAAATACTCCTACATCTCGGATGCCCATGAGGTAAGCTAAAACATATCAACATTTAATTTCAAAGTGAACTATCCCTTTAAATAAAACTAACATGTTTATGCATTTAATCTCACTTTATTGCGCAATGTACTTGCTGCTGCCCTTCGATGATTGCTAAACCATAAGCAAAAACTACATCCGATTTTTTGTTTTTATTGGTCAAGTAAGTGCTAAATTTCCTTCAGCCTTATTATTTAAATGTTGGTCTGAAAGGGCCTTTACATTTGCCCAAAAATACTTTTTTGTTATAAAAAAAACAAAACAAAAACAACAAGCCCATCCCAGGGGCCGGTACCATGATGCTAGCTGAACAAACTCAGGGTTACAGGATTAGTTTCAAAACCAAACCCATCGAAAACCAAACCCATTCAGGCTTTGTTGGTCCCATGATGCAGTTCATCAGCTCTCTCTGTCAACTTCCTGAGTTTCGCTGTGACATCAGCAGAGAACAGCCAATCACAGGCTCTGGATCAGTGACACTCATTTCTCTCTTCTGCAGAATATTACATGATTGAAAAAAATTAAGAATTTAAACAAATTTACACAGCAAGAAGAAAAGAGCTGTCTATAAAAGTGGACAACTTTAAGAAAAATCTTATGCGTCAATGTAAGTAAAAGTTATGAAGTTAGTTTAGTTGATATACAGAGAGAATTGAACATTTATGTAGTCACTTTTATAGCTTTATTTAGTGATTTTTTTGTATGACCTTTATATAGGCTATTTATATTAATTTGAACAGTGCCTATTAATGATTGATTAACTAAAATGATCCATGTGTAATTGATTAAGGGTATAATAATTACACAAATGATATCTAAATCATTCAAATTTATTATTATTATAAATAAGCATTGTTAAAAGCCAGACGCTTTATTCTTTACAAACCGTCGTGACCTTTAATCTGGGGTAGATACAGGGGGCGTGGCTTCATTGCATCAGAGGTGTGTCACTGCTCACAGCTGATTGGTCCAGTTTGAGATCTCATATCCAGAACATAACCTGTGGAGCGTGAGTTACTCTGGAGATGAACACTGCTAAAAGCCAAACCACTGTCATGGTACCTAAAACCCAGGATTGGCACAAACTAAGCTTAAACATATCTGGCTATCCAGCTAAACCGGCTTCATGGTACAGGCCCCACGTGAGTAAAAGAACATAAAAGTAACGTAACATTACTTTTCTTAAAAAGTAACTAAGTAACTCAATTAGTTACTTTTTAAGGGAGTAACAAAATATTGTAATGCATTAGTAACATCCCCCAAAACAAAGCTCGGTCACCTGTAGATCTGACTCGACTAGGAACACAGCCAGAGCGATGACCGCATCCCTGCGCCGGACGTCCAGACTGAAGACACCGCGGCTGTCGCACGGACACATGCATAACAACTTCTGCACCTGATGCCAGAAAGACAGTCTTATCAGTTGGCACAATAAAAAGCTCAACTTCCCTCTTAGAAAGGACACACAGATCTATCAGCCGTCTGCAGAACAAGAACAACCTGTTAAGAGGATCACGCATGTGCGGGCTAATCGAGGAAATGCATGCACTTTACGACTGCACCTGACATCTGTGCATGCAGCTGGCACAAGCTGGCACCACTCTGTGCCTGGCGTGAAAGCCCATGTGATGTGCATTTGTTTTTCATATATCAAATGCATTCAATGCAAGACAGGTGTAATGCATTTATTCAGCTCAGCTGATACAAAATATCATGCTATGGCTTTTTTATATTTAACGTTTCAGGTTTTTGAGCATATGCATATCTTTATTATAGTATGGAGTATAGTCATAGTATAATATAGAGTATAGGAAGTCATGCAGTGCCATATAAATAAATTAAAACGCATGCACAATGCTGCGCAACAAACTTGCCACGCGCTGCAGTCTGTGACACCTGTCGCGCGCGTCACGATAATGCAGCACAATATAATAACAAAGCAACGCAGGCTGATCACAGTCACAATCCCAGTCCCAGTCAGCGGACAGTGGGTCGTCTTGTACCTTCTCGACGGGCGCTGGTCGGTGGGCTGCCAGTGAGCGCGCGAGCGACAGCACCGTGTTGAAATAGAACTCGCGCGGCGCCATGATTCACGCGACGCCACGGGAAAGTTCAGGACACACAAGCGATGATGATGATGACGACTCCTATCCCTCGGCTGGAAAAAGAAGGAAAACCCCACCGCAATACGGGAAGTGTGAAGGCACAAATAGCAGCCCGTGAAGAGAGACAGAGCGCGCGCGAGGCGTGTCTGCATTAAAGCATCATCAGTGTGTGGTTTGTCTCATTGGCTCTGCTGAAGATTTACACACAACTCACGGAGTTATTGACGGATGACGGTGTTTTAGATTTAAAGAAAAAGCAATGAAGAAATAGTTTTGACAGCTTTATCTACTGAGGAGAGAGAAACTTATATTAACTGGCAGAGGTGGAAAGAGTAACAAAATATTCTACTCAAGTAAAAGTACTGTTACTTCAATGAAATTTTACTTAAGTACAAGTAAAATTACTGGTCTAAAAATTTACTCAAGAAAAAGTAGCTCATTTAAAATGTACTCAGAGTAAAAGTTACTTTTTAACAGTGGGGTGGACTCTCCTGTAGGGTTGTGATAGAATGAGATTTTCACGATATGACAACTATCTCAGAAAACATCACGGTATTAAACAATTATTTAATAAATAAACTGTACCTATTATTAAATTATGGTTAGTTAAAATGATGTTAAATGAATGAAGAGGATTGGTCTTTTTTTTTTTTTGGTTGAACAAATGCTTTATAACAAACTTAAAACCATTTGTTTGTTTTGTTTATTAAAAATTCAATAAAACATGTCTAATAAACTAAATTCAATAAATGATTATGAATTAGATTAGCAACTTCATTTTGTCATTAATTAATTAAAATGTTTAAGAATAATAGAGTCCTGTATGTAGTAGACGGAGCAGCTCATTCACAGAGACAGAACAAGCAGATCATATATTCATATAGCAATGTTTTGTGCTTTAATATTTACAGACCATGTCGCGATTTGATTTATTCTTTCGAGTTATTCGTTCATCCATCCGTTTGTGTATATGACGTGAATCCTACGTTATAATGTAACGGTAATGTTCGTGACTGGATACCGGGATTCCCTCTGCGTCCCAGAAATCATTCGGCCTTAAGTTATAAACATACCTTTATCTGCACAGAGGGATGTGTGCCCGAACATGTTCTATGTGTTTCTTCATTTGCATCCACATTTTGTGCACATTTGATATCCTCCAAGACAACAGCACGTTATTTTTTTCAATATCCAAAGTATTTCCATACTGGCCAGGGGCTCACGACGGCGTTTTGCTTTCAGATGGGTCTGCGTCATGACGTCAGTCTTGTTCGTCTCCATCTGATATTTGCGCGCTTGTTCTCTTCCGCGCCCGCGCCCTCTATTCAATATAGTCGTTTCCGGATCGCGTTTTTTCCCTCCCCTTTGCATTAATGATTTATTTTTACTCAGTAACGGATGTGGTTTAAAATGTAGCGAAGTACAATACTTCAATCAAAATGTACTTAAGCAAAAATAAAATTACAGCTTTTTAAAACTACTTAAAAAAAGTAGAATTACATGAAAAACTACTCAATTACAGTAACGCGAGTAAATGTAATTCGTTACTTTCCACCTCTGTTAACTGGTAACACTTTATAATAAGGTTGTATTAGTTAACATTAGTTAACGCATTAGTTAACATGAACTAACCACGAACAACACCTCTGTTCAGCATTAGTTAATCTTTGTTAATGCTAGTTAATAAAAATACAGCTGTTCATGTTAGTTCACCGTGCATTAACAAGATTTTATTAATGCACTAGTAAATGTTGAAATTAACTTTAACAAAGATAAATAAATGCTTTATAAGTGCAGTTCATCATTAGTTCATGTTAACTAATGCATTAACTAATACAACCTTATTGTAAAGTGTTACCAAAACTAATATTAGCCTGTAATTAATCATGTTTATGTATGATGTAATGATTACAATTTACATTTGTTGTTGTCATTATTATTATTAATCGACAACATTAATAATTCATCATATTAATTATTAATATTATCAATACTGATACATTTGTTATTATTATTCAACAATATTAATAATTACAAATTATTAGTAGTACTAGTATAATTAATATATTATTATTTATATTTATAATAATAATATTTTTTATCATTGATGTCATTATTGTTATTAACTAACCATATTTATAATTAATAATAATAATTATTAGTAGTAGTAGTAGAAAATATTATATATTTTATTCAAATCATTATTTGTACATATTATTATTTCATTGTTAAACAATAATAATAATAATACATTTGTTATTATTATTATTATTATTATTATTAATCGTCAATTTTAATAATTAATCATACTAATTATTATTATTAGCAGTAGTAGAATTTATATTAAACAATTCATATTTATAATAATAATAATTTGTATTATTGTTGTTGTTATTATTTACTAACAATTGTATATTTATAATTATTAACAAAAGTTAGTAGTACAATATATTATTTATTATTATTATTATGAATCGACCATATTAATTATTAATAATAATTCTTATTAGTAGAATTAATATATTACTTATGATAAATTTGTTTACATTATTTATTAATATATTAACAAATCATATTTAAAACAATATAAATGTATTATTGTTGTTATTCACCAATGATATTTATAATTAATAATAATAATAATAATAATAATAATAATAATAATAATAATAATAATAATAATAATAATAATAACTAGTATTAGAAGTAATAGTAGAACATGTTTATTTTAATTATTATATAATAATAATACATTTGTTTTTTCATAATTATTATTATTAGTACTAGTAGAAATCACTTATTATTATTTATGTTAATAATTTGTTATCATTGATGTCATTATTGTTATTCACTAATGTATTTATAATATAATATTAATATAATATATATTTATATAAGAAATATAATATAATAGTTATAATTAATAATAACAAGTAGTTAATTAGAAGTAGAACATTTTATTATTATTATTTACTATTATTTGATTGTATAAAAAATAATTTTAGACTTCAAAAAAAAACTTGCTGTGCATTCATTATAATTAAATTTAAAAGAGTATTTTATCAATCTCTGTTTTCAAATCCTAGCTATTGCTTTCGAATCATAAATAATAATAATAACAACGAAAAGTGAAAATGGGGAAGCGGAGGAGGAGCCTATCTGACGTCACGGTGACACCACCGGAAGTGGGTTCGCCATTAGCGTCAGGCTCAGCTGATAGCAGGAGAACGAGTCTCTCGCCAGCGATCCAAGGTACAAATGTATACATTTATGGATATTGTGTTCAATGTATCGTATATTAATCAAACGGGCAGAGAGGAAATGATATTGAAGACGATGTGGGGTTTATTTAAAGGTTGTTTCAGGCCACACAGCTTAGATAGAAAACAAACGGACGAGTTTCTACAGCACATTCAGTTTAAACGTAGTTAAATTATATATATATATATTTGCTCATTAACACGCTCAGTCTACATCTATATATGTTTACTGAGGATGTTATGTCCGTTATAGTCCAGGACCGATCCATATATGAACAGAAAGTACCATGTTTTTACCATGGTGGTAACTAAGTCATCTGATAACAACACTTTGCCATGACACAGTCACTTAAACTCAACTTCTATTCTATAAACTAAAGCAGCTTCTTTAATTGAGTCTTATTCCATCTTATAATGATGAATATTATTATATATATATATATATATGTATATATATGTATATATATATATATATATATATATATATATATATATATATATATATATATATATATGTATATATATATATATATATATGTATATATATATATATATATATGTATATATATATATATATATATATATATATATATATATATATATATATATATATATATATATAATTTATTTATTTATCTGTATAAGTGTGTACTGGTTCACCAGCTCATTTCTCTCTTCTCAAGCACAGGATGTCTGCCTACCCCAAATCCCACAATCCCTTCGCCGATGATGATGAGGAAGAGGACTCGGCGCACGCAGCTCCGAGAAGAGGCTTCAACTTCGACGACGACCCGGAGGAGAGTTCTCTGAGTCCGGCAGAGAGACGCCAGAGACAGCTGCAGCAGGAAGTGATGCGCACGGCGCAGTCGGCCGTGGACAGCAGCTACCGCTCGGTCGGACTCATCTACGAATCGGAGAAAGTCGGAGCCGAGACGGCCGAGGTGAGAGGAACCTCTTAAAGGTTCATAACACACAGTTTCTGCCCGTCTCGTGTTAATCTGGAGTATCTATAGAGTAGTGTTGATCCTTCATATCTCCCAAGAGTCTTTAGTTTGTCATATTTATAAAAGACAGATACACTGAACCGATTCTTTCTGAAAACAGCCGAGTCTGTGAAGGCGTGAAGTGGGCGGAGCTAAAGACACACACACACACACACACACACACACACACTATACGTTGGTGTTGTTCACATCATATGCACATTTACGCGCCGATTGCCAACAAAAACACACACATTTGGTGCAGTTTCACTCACCGCCTGAGGATCCCACTCATGACCGGGAACAAACACACACACTTGCAGAACAAACCGGGAACAAACACACACCGCAGAACTCCGGAAACACAAACACCCCCACTGTTCCCTTAAATAGGGCTGCCCCCGACTAAAGATATTCCTAGTCGACTAACACTCCTGCATTTTTGCGATTAGTCGAATAATCATTCATTTATGATATTAATATAAAAACTTGCGTATATACAAGGAAAGGTATAGTCCAAGTTGAAGTTTAACACTTCCATAAGACAGAAAATGCTAACGCATGATATTAGCGCTTTCATAATGAAAATGAATCGCTTAAAACAGAATAGTAAAGCGTTTAAAGTATTCAGCGCTTACGGATACAAAAATCAGTGGCTGGAACGTTATAGGCTAATTATAACGTAAAATCAGCAATCAGACTGCCTGTGCATTTTAATAATTTATTATCAAAAATACAAACTGTAGCAGTTACATGTAAAACCCCAAAAAACAGTTTTGAATAAATTAAAATAAAATTTGTTCTTTAAAATAAAGTAAATAAACGTATTAGTAACTTAGGCCTAGTACAAAACAAGTACTGTACCAAAAACGCTGTTTGGTATAAAAATACAGTGGAAAATTAATATAATTTTTATATTGTTCAAAAGGAAAATTAACAAAAACGAACAATTTAATAAATGCACATGGCACAACGCCAAAACTTAGAATAAAAAAGGCGGTGGCAAACAAATCAGCAGCCTAAGTATTTGATTCAATTGTTTAGAACAGCTATATTTAAGACAACATGTGGAACAAATAATTTAAAGAACATTAATACAAATCTAAAATATCAGAGCAAAGCCGCAAACTGCCATTAAGACGACGGATGAGTCTTGACCTGAAACAACAAATTGCAAACATCAGACTAATTTTTCTTACAGAATAACATTTTTTCTGCATTTTATAAAAACAAATAAATATTTTGTATAGCCTACCTGTTATAAAAATACCCGTTTTTTTATATATATAGCCTAACAGATAGCAAACAGAAACACTACAAAAAGGAAATTAAGCATTCTTACCTATAAGCTTTCAATTCGATTTTATTTTTTTCATATTATGTGAGAGGAACACCAGCTTCTCGAGCTTCTCGACTTTGAAAAGATGTGCTCTGATGGAGTGGATGTGGAAGGGATACAGTGGAGGCGTTTAGCTGCTTTAGCGAGCTTTGGATATCGATGTTCATTTTTTTGCCACCATGCCAATTAGGGCTGGGTGATATGGCCAAAAAATCATATCTCTGTATTTTCTGGTTGAATGGCGATACACGGTATATATCCCGGTATTTTCCATGTTTTTCTATTTGGATAAAAAAATCAGTATTTATTATAATAATAATTGTATTTCACATCTTGCCCAATGATGTCCTAAAAACAATGTTGATATTGAAGGCTATAAACAAATAGGCTACAGTGAATGTAATGATGGCTATGCAATATATTGGGTGCAAAAAGTGGGTTAAAATCACATCACATTACATTCTAACATTGTAACATTACAATCTAAAAACAAAATTAATATTTCACTGAACTAAAAATGAAAATAAAAACAAAAGCACATTAGCTTTTATTCGATTACCCCATTATAATTTCATAAAAATATACTTACTTGTAGGTTTAAAATTCCACATATGGCACATTTATTGTCCAACAATAGATATTTTAGAAATATTTTAGTCAGAATTATTGCATTCCTATCGCGCTCTGTCTGTTTGCTGCTCGTCCTCTCCTCTCCTGATGGACATATTTGCATAACTTTCTAACATTTACAGATGGAGAAAATACCTTTGAAATGTAAGTTATGCACTGAGGAAAGCACCACATTTCAAACACATTAAACAGTGCGAGTGTGTATCTGTCTGTCAGCACAAGTATAACGTTATCTCTCAGAGTGTCTGACTGGGCGAGCTGCTTTAAACTATACGTGTTAACTGTATCTTACCAGTTATTTTGAAGCCCTTAATGTGGAGCACGTGTCATGTTTAGGACAAGTTGTATCATGCACTTTCCCTGCATCAGCTCATTCTGATTGCTCCGCTGTTTTTCAGATGCGTTTGTATCAATCTACTGTATATCGATATAAACGGTGTTGCCTCATTCCGTATCGCTTCTAAAAAATATATCGATATATTGTATAAACTCGATATACCGCCCAGCCCTAATGCCAATGGTCCCGAATCAACCTTTGTTTTATCTGCCAAGTACATTTTTCACTCACAAGTGCGCTTTGGTATACCGCGAGGCACGAGGTCTCGTTTTTTTTGCGACTAACCACCTAATGAAAATGTATTCAACCAAGCCCTCTTCATATCGACTAACATTTAGTCGACTATTTGGGGGCAGCCCTACCCTTAACGCTGGGTTATTTGGGAATCTGAACAAGCTGATCTTTCCCTCACAGCAGAAACACACTTCTTTAGTGACATTGTTGATCTCGTGTCTAAAAACACAACGCCAGCGCCACCGACGGCTCCCGTAACCCAAACCAAGCTCGCTGATGGACACGCTCTTGCTCTCGCTCTGGCTGTGTGTGTGTGTGTGTGTGCTCATCTGAGAGAACTAACCTTTATGTCTTTATTGTCTTCCACAGGAACTGATCCGTCAGGGTGAAGCTTTGAAAAGGACCGAGAGGATGATTGACAACATGGACCAGGACATGAAGACGAGCCAGAGGCATATAAACACCATTAAGAGTGTGTGGGGAGGCATGGTCAACTATTTCAAAGGCAAACCCGAACCTCCCAGACCTGACCAAAAGGACCAGCCGGTGTCCTACGAGGCCAACAGCCGGTACAATTAAACACTGACACAATACTAGTAGCTTTGAGGAGTTTGCATGCGCTGAAAAGGGATTTATCCAAAAAGATGTGTTGTTTCCCCTTTTCCATCTGCATTTATTAAAAATCAAGTTTTGTAGGCACTTTAAAGCAAAAGCCTTTTAATGTGGCGAGAAATGAAAGCAGTGTTGAGCAGACGTACAGTTAAACTGACTAAACACGGGATCATCAACCTTCACAGCCTCCCTTTAAATCAGCGCTTTTCAAACTTTCAGAAGCCACGGACCCATCCTGAAGTCTAAAACACTGTCTTTTATAAACACCCAATTAATACACTAAAAATATAATATTATATATATATATGATTAGTTTCTTTTAAATGTATACATTTATTTATTTAAATCTAATTTATATTAATTGTTAATTAAATACAAATAACAATTAATTTATTTTAATCTTATTTTATATTATTATTATACACTATTTTATCATATGTTAATTTAATCATTTATTTATTTATTTTAATCTCATATATATATATATAAAATGGTATTTCTCAAACTTTTCCATGTTTATTTAAGCCAATTTATTTATTTACTTATTTTAATATTATTATTATTTTATATTTTTACAGGCTTTTCCACATATTTATTTTAATCTCATTTTTTATCATGTTAATTTAACATTTCTTTGTTTTTTATTTTTTATTTACTTGATTTTTTTCTTTTTCTTTAGACTTTCAATATTATTAAAAGTAACATTTTAATATTATAATTTTTTGTATATAAAATATTTAAAATTGATAATAAATTAAGCACTTATTTATTTTCCATGTTTTATATATTCATTTAACATTTAATAACTTATTTATATATTTTAATCTAATTTATTTATTTACTTATTTTAATATTATTATTATTATATGCACATTTTTACAGTTTTATTCTAGGCTTTTCCACCTAAATTTATTTTTATCATGTTTATTTAACATTCAATCATTTATTTACTTAATTGTTTTCTTTTTAAATATTTTTCTCTAGACTTTTAAGCAAATGTATAAATTGTTTAAATGTATAATAAAGTAAGATAATTTATTTATTTTATCATATGTTAACTTATTTATTTATTTTAATCTAATGTATTTATTTCCTTTTTTCATGGTTTGACCCCTATCACTCCCTGTCCCTGGACCCGTTTGAAAACCCCTGCTTTAAATAAAGGTCTCAGTCAGGAAAGATGTCTGGAAATGTGAAGAGTCTGAATATGATTTAACAATAAACTGCTTTTGTCTGCTGATGTTAGCTTACAGAACGCACTTGTGGAGAGCAAACAGCAGGAAGACAAATATCAAGCCAGTCATCCCAACCTCAGGAAACTGGACACAGCTGGTAAACACACACACACACACACACACACACACGTGCACTTACTAACGTCTCCGTTTCCCCATGTTACTGTGAGAGCCAGTGCTGTCCTCTAGCGATGGGAGAAACAAAGCTTTTCAAAACTTTGACTCATTCGAATCGGATGCCCAGACATGCATAAAAACAGCTTTTACAGACTAACTGACCATACTTTACTGAAAGTGTAATCTATTAATGCAATTAACAAATCGTATGATACCATTACATTTGAAGGGTCTTTATAATATGTGTTATTTTATTAAATTATAGGACTTGTTTTGTTGGAGAGTTTGGTTATTTAGGCCAAAGAGAGACTATTCACTACAACTCTTTATTTTATCATATAAATGTGTTATTAAAAATGTCTACAAATGTATAAAACTGATCCAAGATCAGGTGAAAACCATATAGACAGTGGTTGATGGGTTCACAGAGATCATCACACCCTAAATGTTGAAATCATCAATGATTCGCAATGGTTTCAAAGTGTAAGGCCGCTGAAATCGCTCCAATGGCGGCAGTAATTCCAATTCCTCTTTATCTGACTCCATTTTATCATAATTTAGAATTTAGATTAGAATGCCAATTTGGTTATTTGGTCATTTATATTTAATAGTTAGACACACATTTAATTATTCTGTTTAACCCTTTGTGGAAAGTACCCATTCATGATCTCATAGAGATCGTTAATATTTCCAGAGTAAGTCTGAATAAATCAAAATGTAACAATTTATTAAACAGTCAGGTACATGTATAATACGTCTATATGGGCCCTTTACTTTTTAGTATTTACATCTTTCCACTTGGCCAACTTTTACGAACTCTTGGTCTTAACTTTCACTTTTATGCCGATGACACTCAGATTTATATACATTCAAAACCTGATGTCAATATGCCTGTGTCTTTTCTTTCTCAATGTTTTGCTGAGATTAGAAAATGGATGTCTGAAAATTTGAAGTAAATGCTTAACAAAACTGAAGTAATGCTTATTGGTTGACCTCATCAGTTGCGTAAAGCAGAGTCCATAACCTTAAGTGTGGATGGCTCTGCTTTACAATTTCAAACTAAACTGAAAAATCTGGGGGTGATATTTGATGCCAACTTAACATTTGACCATCAGGTTCGTAACACAGTCAAAGCATCATTTTTACATCTGAAAAACATTGCAAAATTACGTCCCATGTTGACTTTCTCTGTGGCAGAAAAATTAATCAACACTTTTGTTTTTTCACGCATTGATTACTGTAATGCATTGCTGGCTGGAGTTTCTAAAGCTACCCTGAGCAATGTTGAGCGGTTCATCAGAATCATGTGTGTTTGTTTGAACAGGATTCGGAGCGTCTGCTTCCCTGGACAACGGGCCGTCCGATCAGAACGGATATCCTAAGAACAAACAGCTGCAGGTCGCACATCAACAGCTGGACAAAAACCTCGGTGAGAAACACAAGAGCTTATCTCGTACCGTGCTTGCTCACAGACAGGATATGATGCGTGTTTGGTCTTGTGCCTCCAGATGAGATTTCGTCGGGTCTGGGCCGTCTGAAGAATCTGGGTCTGGGCCTGCAGGCGGAGATCGAGGACCAGGACGTTTCTCTGGACTCTTTGCTCAACAAGGTCGACACGATGGACGGCAAGATCAGCTCCACCAACCGGCAGCTCAAAAACCTCAAATAGACTCTTGAGTGTGATGTCATTTCCTGGAGGTGTGGCCAAAGATGCTGCCAGATTGAAAACACCTGCTTAAAAACATTTTTGATCTTCTCTCCTGAAGTTCAACTTTCTGCCTTCATTTAGTCACTAACACATGTCCGATTATACATAAGCCGTGGATGCCTCTGAGTGCGATCGTTCAAGATTAATATAAAATAATTGTGACCTCACCTGTAAGAAAAGTATGGCAGAGATGCGCACACCAACCATTTCAATAATTTTAACCACATACCTTGCACTCCAAAACTGAACACTTAGCTAGGAAATCAGTGTATATTCCCATAGTTTTGCGCCCTAATGAGAAATCTGCTTTCGTCAGACACTTTTCTAATGACGTATCCTCATGTAAGCACACTAACGCAGTGTACAGGTGTTCAGATAGTTAGACAGAAAGATATTGGTCTGCCTTAATGAAGTGCACACTCTCGTTTCACCACTATATCGATTAAATAGAGATTAGTCTTTATGTTAATCACTATTGTGAATGCAACCCACAATCGTGTCATCTTCTTCAGCTCTACATTAGGGTAGCTTTGTATGATATGCCAGATTTGTATTTCTTATAAAGCAAACGATTTATGTCTTCTGAATGTGACATGGAATATGTGAACATGAATAAAATGTTGCTGGTCACTTGAGTAGATTTAAACTGTGCTCTGTGTATTCTGACACCTTTCTATCAGAACCAGCATTAACTTCTTGAGCAGTTTGAGCTCCAGTAGCTCGTCTGTTTGATCGGACCACACGGGCCAGCCTTCGCTCCACACGTGCATCAATGAGCCTGGGCCGCCCATGACCCTGTGGCCGGTTCTCCACTGTTCCTTCCTTGGAGCACTTTTGATAGATCCTGACCACTGCAGACCGGGAACACCCCACAAGAGCTGCAGTTTTGGAGATGCTCTGACCCAGTCGTCTAG
Organism: Gobiocypris rarus; assembly: GCA_023029165.1. Lineage (NCBI taxonomy): Eukaryota > Metazoa > Chordata > Actinopteri > Cypriniformes > Gobionidae > Gobiocypris > Gobiocypris rarus. The sequence goes on from CM040928.1 coordinate 2,221,535, forward strand.
CCAGCACAATCTGGCCCTTGTCAAACTCGCTCAAATCCTTACGCTTGCCCATTTTTCCTGCTTCTAACACATCAACTGAGGACAAAATGTTCACTTGCTGATTGATATATCCCACCCACTAACAGGTGATGAAGAGATCATCAGTGTTACTCACTTCACCTGTCACTGGTCATAATGTTACACCTGATCGGTATAAGTACCATGCCCTCTGATACTGCCACAGTGCTAGTTTAAGTGGTACTTTCAAGCTCAGTCCACTAGATGGCGATATATCACACGTCTTGAGAAGCAGTTAAAGGGATATAGTTCACCCAAAAATTTACATTTTGTCAAGTTGTTCCAAACCTGTATGAGTTTCTTTCTTCTGTTAAATACAAAAGACGATATTTAATTGGTGAAGTTAACAACCGTTAACGGTGAAGTGACAAATTGGATTGCTTTTAATAGGTAACGTTACTCTCTATACAAATCCTACAAAATAATGTTTTGATAAATGCTGTTTCAACTACGTTATAATGACCATTTATGTCTTTATTAGTTTGTTTATGTACTAGCATAGCATACAGATAAGCGATTATTAGCCTGATTTGCACTTACCCTACATATATTTGTAATCATCCTTAATGTAATTATGTGTTAAATTAAGTGTTAAATGTCCAAATACTTCAGTTATAAATACAACACATTAATTTGTTCACTCAATAGGCTATATTATAATTATTTATTAATAAACAGTTAATCAAGTGTAAGAAATTACGTTCAGTTGGTTTTATTATGCACTATGTGTTTTCGTACACATTAAATAGTAAGCTATGCATATTTTAAATTAATATAATTCGTATATACTTAGTTAGGATAATCATTGGGAGACCCGATTTCGAGGGAGGACCCGATTTGTCATGACAACGGCACGCCGCCATATTTGTTTTCCTACTATTGAAGTCAAAGAGGTCTGTCAACTGTATAGTTACCAACATTCTTTAAAATATTTTATTTTTTGTTCAACAGAGGAAACTATACTAATTACAGGTTATTATACTAATGTTTATACTATTATTATACTAATAGTATACGTAATATTTTTTTAAGGTAAACTATCCCTTTAACGTATGTTTTATTATGATCGATATATGATCACCAGAACAAAAATATGTAAGAGCTAAAACAAAACTATCTGGTAAACAAGCTCGAAAAACGTTTAGCTCATAGATCAAGGAGTGAAGTTTCTCTGGAGCCGCACACAATCATTATCATTCTTTCCCGCGCGCAACATCTGCGCGCGCGTCTCAAAGCCTTCATTAACGGCTCGCGTGAGCAGCTGTTTTGCGCGGGAGACTGACTGACTGGCGGCTGTTTTCACTGAGGTGAGTTTCGCGCGGTGACATTCTGTGGTTTATTATGTAATCAGTTTGCTCATTAAGTCACAAAATGACTTGTAAACGTAGGGTTGTGGGCTGTGGGAAGAATGTTTGCAGTCTGTTCCTGAAAGGAAAATACACATGCGAGGGAAAAGTTTATCTGTCACTGGCACTGCAGCGGTTACGCCCTTAGTGCTCTTGCCTTGCCTACTTTACAAATGTTGAAATACCACTGCAGATAAATCACAGTTCTGCTCCGTTTCATCAGATTTTCATTGGTTATTTCGGATTAGAGTTTCCTAACACGTTTAGTTAAAGGCCCAGTGACGTCATGACGAATCGGGGCTCCATTAAAGCTACACTGTGTAACTTTTTTAGTTTATTCTTAGCTAAACACTTAGTTCTTTCAAAAATATATGTCCTCATTAATGTATATTTTCTTCTTTTAAGTAATAAAGTATTCTCGTAAGTGTATAATATTGAAAAAACATACGGTGAGGGGTTGAATGCGTCGCCATGTTGCCCTCCATCTTGAAAGTACAGTAGCCAAAGAGGGACATACCCGTAAATTCAAGCGCCTTTGGTGTTTTAACACTCGATGGCACTGTGTCGAATGTGAAGAGGGGGATTGCTTGAGACTGATATAGCCTTCAATGTAAACTTTGCCTTACGCTAGTGATGTCGCATATACATACAGAATAACGATAGCACCGATAAAAGTTACTTTACTAAGATTAGCTTGCATTCGTCTGGGAACCTGATCGCTGATGTTAGCAATGAAATGGTAAAAAATAACGAAAAGGTAAAACTATTATTAATTTTACATAGATTTCATAACCTACATGTTAACTGACAAATGAAATAACTGCAAATTATAATAGTTTTCTAAAGTAACCTCATCACTTGATCGAACTGGAAGCCATATTAATCTTGGACTAAATCAGCCACCGTAGGAGTTAAAACGAAATCGGAATTGAGAGGAACAGAAACTAATATTCACTGGATGGTCATATACCTTTTCAACGCTAGATGGGGGAAAATATCACACAGTGTAGCTTTAAATTAATGGAGTACATACATTAAACATAGTTTGTAATTACATACAAACGATATTAGTTTAAAATATGTATGGCTTACTATATAGTGCATAAAACAAATTGAACGTCTTTCACTTGATAAACTGTTAGTTAATTAATATTATAATAATAATAGCCTATTAAAAGGCACAATGTGTAAGATTTTTGGATTAAAATATCCAACAACCACTAGAACATTGTTATATATTTAGCTGACTTGTGTACTGACCAAGAATGTTTCAATCCAATTTAGTAAGCAATTTTAACCAGGAGACGGATCGTGTCCATGCATCGCCTATCAATGACATCACACCCGCATTACCCTAGATTTCACGTTAATATATTGTGTTTTTTATTCGACAGGTGAGTTTGGACACATTCATTGGCAGAAAACGAATCGCCCGAAGCGGCAATCAAATCGTCATCAAGACACTCCTTTGTTTTGATTTAGCGACATCTAGCGGCATGTACATTTAACACTTAATTAAAGATGATTAATGTATGCATAAACTATCAGGCTAATCTAGTATCAGTACAGACTAATACAGAATACAGACATTAATTATCATTATAATGTAGTTCAAACTGCAGTTATCATAACATGATTTAGTGGAAATTGTAAACATGCGCTAAGATGAGTGCCTATTAAATGTAATTTGAGCCAATGGGATCTGATTTCGAGGAGGACCTGATTCGCCACCACACCGGAATGCCTTTCTTTTCAACTCCTAATCCCAGAATTCACTGCTGTCAGCACCCATAAAGCAGTGGTCAAAAGATGACATGCTTCCCCCGCCTCGGTTACCCACCAAACTCATTTCAATGACAGAATAAACCCTTCACAAGACCAAACTTTACTGTACTGATCAGCTATGTGAAACAAAATTCATATAATAACTAAAACGTTTAAAGCTACACTGTGTGATATTTTCCCCCATCTAGCGTTGAAAAGGTATATGACCATCCAGTGAATATTAGTTTCTGTTCCTCTCAATTCCGATTTCGTTTGAACTCCTACGGTGGCTGATTTAGTCCAAGATTAATATGGCTTCCAGTTCGATCAAGTGATGAGGTTACTTTAGAAAACTATTATAATTTGCAGTTATTTAATTTGTCAGTTAACATGTAGGTTATGACATCTATGTAAAATGAATAATAGTTTTACCTTTTCGTTATTTTTTACCATTTCATTGCTAACATCAGCGATCAGGTTCCCAGACGAATGCAAGCTAATCTTAGTAAAGTAATCGGTGCTATCGTTATTCTGTATATTGTACGACATCACTAGCGTAAGGCAAAGTTTACATTGTAGGCAATATCAGTCTAAAGCAATCCCCCTCTTCACATTCGACACAGTGCCATCGAGTGTTAAAACGCCAAAGCGCTTGAATTTACGGGTATGTCCCTCTTTGGCTACTGTACTTTCAAGATGGAGGGGCAACATGGCGACGCGTATTCGAACCCCTCACCCGTATGTATTTTCAATGGCATATTATACACTTACGAAAATACTTTATTACTTGAAAGAAGTAAATATACATTAATGAGAACATATATTTTTGAAAGAAGTAAGTGTTTTTAGCTAAGAATAAACTAAAAAAGTTACACAGTGTAGATTTAAGATTAAAGGCGCAGTAAGCAATTTCTGAGAAATGCTGTTTGAAATCACCAAAACAAACACGCCCCCTACCCAAAAGGATCACACCCCTAACTTGATAGCCCCGCCTCCAAATTCACAAACACTCTATGCAGCACAGGCCCCACCCCCCTCACGAAAGGACACGCCCCTTATTTGCTGAAATTACATCCATGTGGTATTTTTAAATACATCAGTTAAACAGTTCTCTGAATAAAAAAATCTGTTTATTTACATTAAAAGCAGTGCCGTCCGATCAAGTATGTTTGACAGTCACATGGAGTGACGAGGAAGGCATGATGATGATAATCAATGTGTGAATCTCGAATGATCGCCTAGTAAAAACAACTTGATTTATTTCATATAACTCATCCACATACACTAAAGAAACACCTTCTCTGCTTTTAAACCTCACAGACCCCGTTAGAAAGTTCTTAGGTGAGATCATCCCTGAGCTAATGTTGTCTTTTCAATGATGTCACTTGTTTTTTATTATTTATGGGCTTTTGCCATTTTAATTGTATATTGACAGTAGGGAACAGACAGGAAGTCGGGGGAGAGGGATCTTTTCATGACATACACCAGACAACAATTTAACAGAATAACTCTTGGTGTAAGATCTTTTAAAGATTAGAATATTTTCTTCAGTGCTTACCAGTGACGGAAAGTGACATCATTTCCTGTATCTTTCATCGTTGTGGGAGATTAAACTATGGTACGGTAACGGAATTGATGCAAGATTTATTTATTTGGACACATTTTTTTGTAAGATAAGTTATTTTTAAAGAATTTAATGTTGTAGAATTAGGAAAATTACGATTAATTTACGATTACATAAATAAAACAAACGAAATATTACCAAAAGAAGAGTAAAATAAAATATTTTGATTACACAATAATACATGATGGGGAAAAAATATGATTTTCAGCTGTATAAGACAATTAATATTATATGACCTGTAACATCTTGTGATCCATGACGATTTATTAAAATAATTAAAAAATAATGACTTTGGGCACCAAATGTACCTGCAATTATAGATATACACACCAATCAGGCATAACATTATGACCGGTGAAGTGAATAACACTGATGATCTCTTCATCACGGCTCCTGTTAGTGGGTGGGATATATTAGGCAGCAAGTGAACATTTTGTCCTCAAAGTTGATGTGTTAGAAGCAGGAAAAATGGGCAAGCGTAAGGATTTGAGCGAGTTTGACAAGGGCCAGATTGTGATGGCTAGACGACTGGGTCAGAGCATCTCCAAAACTGCAGCTCTTGTGGGGTGTTCCCGGTCTGCAGTGGTCAGGATCTATCAAAAGTGCTCCAAGGAAGGAACAGTGGAGAACCGGCCACAGGGTCATGGGCGGCCCAGGCTCATTGATGCACGTGTGGAGCGAAGGCTGGCCCGTGTGGTCCGATCAAACAGACGAGCTACTGGAGCTCAAACTGCTCAAGAAGTTAATGCTGGTTCTGATAGAAAGGTGTCAGAATACACAGAGCATCGCAGTTTGTTGTGTATGGGGCGGCATAGCCGCTGACCAGTCAGGGTGCCCATGCTGACCCCTGACCCCGCCGAAAGCACCAACAGTGGCACGTGAGCATCAGAAATGGACCACAGAGCAATGGAAGAAGGTGTCCTGGTCTGACGAATCACGTGTTCTTTTACATCACGTGGATGGCCGGGTGCGTGGCTTACCTGGGGAACACATGGCCCCAGGATGCACTATGGGAAGACTTGCCCTCGAAATTCCCCAAACCTCAATGAATCTGGACATTGTCATACACACTTGGCCAGGCAGTGTATACACACACACACACATACAAATTTTAAAAATATCTTTTGTAAAGACATCCATACATACAGTAGGCATATTAAATAAACTAACAAATATAAGCATATATTAAATGGGCTTATTTTTGGTCAAATCCAAATTACAGTACAAAGTAGAATTTGGTTATTTATATATATAAAGAATATTCATATATACTGTACATTGATGTTATAAAACTAATGTTTGTTTGTTGTTCATACAAAAATAATTGATAACAAATAACAAATTCCCAAATATTTGGCTTGTGTGTGTAAAGCAATGCAGAACACACTGGTTAGAGTAACTGTCATTCACACACATTCCTTCCCACAAACTGAACGTCAAGTGTGTTAGGGAGAAAACACATGGTTACCTGAATCTTAAGGGAGCGTTCTGCTGAGGAAGCATGCCAAAAATGCCATAAACTATATGTAGTGTGCAGACGTAAACACAAGGCGAGCCTTTTGATCTGTAATGAGCACATGCACGCTAAATACCTACGGCTCGGTCACGCCAACGGCTGGGTTAGTGAACGGAGGAAGATCACACCGATATGTCAATTATGACTGGCAAACAACAACTAAAAAACAAGCAACGAAAGAAAATTAACTGAGACGTATGACTGTTTAATGTGTGATGGAAAAAGAGCATTGCAAATAACAAAACCGTACAAGAGCATCAATAAAACTCGAGATTTAAAGACCACAATAAAATGAAAATGCAATCTAGATGCTGTAATAATAAATAAATTGGACATTTATTTGAATAAAATACATTGGATTTTATGGAAAGAATTCCTGCAGAGACAAGTATTAATTTGGGCAAATTGTACGTCATTAGATGTGGTTCACGACCACAGTTTAGGCCGGTTTGGCTTTTATATTGGCCGATTGCAAACACACAAACCCCAAGTGCGGTTTCAAATAAAGCAAACAAACTGAACGCAAGCGACTTTGGTCCAACAGTGCCCTTCATAGTGTTCTGCACAGATCAGGACACTTTCCAGAGCAAAGGGGAGATCTCGAGAAACCGAAACGCTATCAAACATTCATATACATTAGCTCGTCTTTCAGCGTGCATTAACGAACAAGTTTTGCATTCAAAAACACGCAAAACACACAAATGGAAGATACATTCAAAGGTATATACAGTACATCAGAATCAGAGGACAGGCAAGAGTAGAAAAACAGTACAGAGCCAAAACTATAACATAAGGCATCAGAAACGGGTGCGGGTGTGTTTTGGAGGTAGATAGGAAAGCTTGGGAAAAACAGGGTTGTGTGTTGGTCTGGAGGAGGCGCAGATACACAGTAAGGTGACAGATCACATTGCTTAACTTATGATTTGGCTTCAAAAGTAGGAGGCTCCCGTGGAATAACTTGTCCCTCAAAATGAGCTTGGTTCAGACAAAAATCATGGAGTAAGACGGACACCGGCAGTCCTCAGTGAATGACTCCCGAACCCACGAGCCGGAGCACCCTGGTACTGATGCGGCGGTCCAGAAGGTTCTGTTGGAGAGACATTAATGTTAAAGACCTCAGTGTCTGTGAGTGTGTCTGTGTATTAGGGTTGGGTACTGAACTCGAATTACGTCGGTACTACCAAATACCGATTCACATTAAATCAATCGCGACTAATTTCGGTACCTGAGAACGCATCTGGTGATACAGACTAGTGTGTGTGAACATTAAACCGCAAAAAGACTATTTAAATTTGAATCCTGCATGTCCTGCGTGTCTCCGTGCGAATTAATGACACAGACATGCAGTTTAATATACCTCACACACACACACACACACACACAAAATCTGGCGTGTGCGACAGTCGTTGAGTTTCCATCCCTGCCGTCTCATACGAGGACAGGGATGCATTAACTTTATCTCCAGAGCCGCTCTGAGAGTCACTTCATCCGTATTTTACCGTTTTATTTGGGAAAAATTACTGTCATGTCATAAACGCACAGAAACTCGAAGGACTTCACGGCAACCCGTCAAAATAAAAGTTCGGTTTAACTTGACAAATATATTACAGTTGTAGAATTTAGATACGTCTCAATGTAATAATAATACTCAAATAATAATAATAAGAATAATCAAAAATGTTCTTCCTGTATAAAGCTTAATTTTAACTGTATAATGCTCAGTTGTGCAGCACAGAAAAGCTTGTTTAATTCAATTTAAAGATAAATTAATGTTTTAATTTGATTACCACAAAATATTACACAGAATACACAGAATTTGTGGAGGGAAAAAAACATTTAAAGGGCACCTATTATGCAAAATTCACTTTTATAAGGTGTTTGAACATAAATGTGTGTTGGCAGTGTGTGTACACAACCACCCTATAATGGTAAAAATCCACACACTCCTTTTTTTAATCCCCATAAATCATAAGCAGAGTCTCAGCACAAGCCGTTTCCAGATTCCTGACATCACACTGCAGAGGCCCCGCCCACATGTGTTGATGGACACTGACATACTAGCACAGACCCCTCCCTCAGAGAGCTGAGCTGTTCACAGTCGGCCATGTTTATCTCCTCCAGAACATTAACAGCAGCATTCAAGAGATGTGTTCTTATTAAAGCTGCTGAAGTTCAGTCAGTCAAGAGCAGGGAGGGAATCTCTGTTTATCTTCTGCTGTTCGATAGAGAACTAGTCGAGTTTAATGACTCCTCACGGATGTGCTGACATCAGCTCTGTGCGCATGCGATAGGAGTGTGTGTGTGTGTGTGTTTAAGCTGAGAGCGATAAGGCTTTAAAACGCATGCAGATGATAATATTTCATGATGATGAAGAACTGCAATGTCACATGAACGTGTCTGCAATAGAGATTATCATTAAAACACACAGATCTCATGTTTCAGTTTTCCGTTCGTGTGAACTCAGCATTACCGTTTCTTTACAGTTATTAAGATAAATATCCCCAGAGTACCCAAGAAAATTACAGATGGTTACCGGCACCGAATTTCAGGAACCGGTACTGGTTAAAATGGGTACCCAACCCAACTGCGTATGCATGCGTGTGCGACACGTACCTGATGTTCTGCAGCCCGTCTCCACGGCAGCGGTTATCGGAAGACATGGCATCGCTCTGACACTCAACACATACGCTGCGCTCGCGGACCAAACCAGCACTCCAGGGTCTCAGCTTACACGCGGCGCTCGCCTGCTTCACACGCATCTGTACACAATAACTGCACCAGAGAGAGAGAGAGAGATTCAGACACAATAACACCATTTGCAAACATAGGGCCAGATTTAATAAACAGGGCAAATTAGCGTGAGAGTGCAATCCTGTGCGTATGACGACACACAAATTAAAAGTGGATCATTCCCATAATGACCCATGCAATCTACCAGTTAGCGTCTCGTTTAAGACATGCTTATTTGAGGCGGTAAATAATGGCATAAACACTAGTAAACTGACAAGCGCAAACCTTAGTAAAATCACCTTGTGTGATTGGTTTAAATCCTCCCCTTACATTAATTTTGCATCTGAAAGGGAAACTCCTTTGTCTGGCTATCACTAGACCAAGCTTAATTTAAGATTGAACAGACGCCCCCTGGTCTGGGGCGTCTGCTCTGTATTTTTTACTGCACAAGAGGCGTGACCAACTGGCATAGATCAAATGACTGTACGCAATTGGATAGTCCTTCAACCAATCAGACCACAAGAGGCGTGATCAAAGGGCATAGTTCAAATGACTGTACGCAATTGGATAGTCCTTCAACCAATCAGACCACAAGAGGCGTGATCAAAGGGCATAGTTCAAATGACTGTACGCAATGAGATAGTCCTTCAACCAATCAGACCACAAGAGGCGTGATCAACGGGCATAGTTCAAATGACTGTACGCAATGAGATAGTCCTTCAACCAATCAGACCACAAGAGGCGTGATCAAAGGGCATAGTTCAAATGACTGTACGCAATTGAATATTCCTTGAACCAATCAGACCACAAGAGGCGTGATCAACGGGCATAATTCAAATGACTGTACGCAATTGAATATTCCTTGAACCAATCAGACCACAAGAGGCGTGATCAAAGGGCATAGTTCAAATGACTGTAGGCAATTGGATAGTCCTTCAACCAATCAGACCACAAGAGGCGTGATCAACGGGCATAGTTTGAATGACTGTACGCAATTGAATATTCCTTGAACCAATCAGACCACAAGAGGCGTGATCAAAGGGCATAGTTCAAATGACTGTTCGCAATTGGATAGTCCTCCAACCAATCAGACCACAAGAGGCATGATCAACGGGCATAATTCAAATGACTGTATGCAATTGGATAGTCCTTCAACCAATCAGACCACAAGAGGCGTGATCAAAGGGCATAGTTCAAATGACTGTACGCAATTGGATAGTCCTTCAACCAATCAGACCACAAGAGGCGTGATCAACGGGCATAGTTCAAATGACTGTACGCAATTGGATAGTTATTCAACCAATCAGACCACAAGAGGCGTGATCAACAGGCATAATTCAAATGACTGTACGCAATTGGATAGTCCTTCAACCAATCAGACCACAAGAGGCGTGATCAACGGGCATAGTTCAAATGACTGTACGCAATTGGATAGTTATTCAACCAATGAGACCACAAGAGGCGTGATCAACGGGCATAGTTTAAATGACTGTACGCAATTGGATAGTTATTCAACCAATCAGACCACAAGAGGCGTGATCAACGGGCATAATTCAAATGACTGTACGCAATTGGATAGTCCTTCAACCAATCAGACCACAAGAGGCGTGATCAACGGGCATAGTTCAAATGACTGTACGCAATTGGATAGTTATTCAACCAATCAGACAACAAGAGGCGTGATCAACGGGCATAGTTCAAATGACTGTACGCAATTGGATAGTCCTTCAACCAATCAGACACAAGAGGCGTGATCAACGGGCATAATTCAAATGACTCCGTACTAGGGGTGTAAGAAAATATCGATACACGTGAATACCGCAATATTATGATTGGCGATACTGTATCGATTCTCAAAAACACTGTATCGATATTTATATATTTAGATCCAAGATTCGTGGCTTTGTGTTCTGTTTAAACCACAGACTGTATGAAACCCGACCGCTAGATGGCAGCGTTATCTCAGAGCGCAGCTGACGCGGAGCCGGAAAAGCGCGAGATGAAGGTGCATCGCAGCTCACAAGACGATAGAGTTATTCCACTCCTGCAGGATACAGAGCTGAAGTGTGGACTCATGTTGGCTTCAGCGATAAAGAAGCCACTAAGGAAATCGACAAGAGTCATTTTGTTTGCAAAATAGGCCAAGTTAAGATCCAATACTTGGAAAACACATTGAATCTGAGAGCTCGCTTAACTCTCCGACGTCAAAAAACTGCTATACTGTGAACCTTTAAAACATATACACATAAAGGATCCTTCAGTCACTATTTCCCTTTACTTATATTGCACAAAATAGTGATTAGTGATATAAATTATACTGTATTAATTAAATTAAATAGTTACTTGTCATGTTTTAAGCATATGGTTGTGTCCTTTATTCTTTTCAATTAGATCTTTCTTAAAAAAAAAGAAAAAAAAAAGAAAGAAATATCGCAATATATCACCTTTCTTACAATATCGGAATATATAACAATATATCGTATCGTAACCCCTGTATCGTGATACGTATTGTATCGCCAGATTCTTGGCAATACACACCCTACTCTGTACGCAATTGGATAGTCCTTCAACCAATCAGACCACAAGAGGCGTGATCAACAGGCAACATCCCATCGCTTCTCTATCCGTCATCATGTTAAACCCGCCAATAGCGTGCCAGGTGGATAAGCCAGTCTGTGATTGGTTCCTCCTTTTTGGGTCTTGACAGCTCCTTTCTCTCAGGGTTCATTGGTCATTGAAATCCTGGAAATAACAGGGTCATCTAAAACTGTAAAATCATGGAAACACAACACTCTCTCCCACACACACACACACACACACACACACACACACTACATAATTCCAGTGTATCTAATAATCATTAATAACTGGAGAAGCCATGGAAATCCTGTGCTATACACCGTCCACAAACTGTTAAAGATTATATTTTTATTTCTGCTAGGACTGTAGGATTGTGTCTATACACACAATAATAATTCCATTGTGTGTGCTTGTGTGTTGCAGTCAGCGCAGGCTGTGTAAGGTTAAAGGTCGGCCTTCCTACACTGGATTTAATTAGTTTGATGTGTGGCCTGTGTGGCGTTCTTTCCTCCTCCATGGTCTGTGTGTCTTCTTTCTCTCTCTATCTCACGCGCACACACACACACACACATCATGCTGAAACTGTACACCTGTGATTAATGAAAGGGTGTGCTCTGGGATTTCCTGTGTGTGCTGCTTAGAAAGAACCTCAGATAGTCGTTTAATCTCAGTTCATTTGAACCTGCACCTGCTATTTAATTCCTGCTATCCTATTTAACTCCTCATTATCTGCACACTGATCACACACTGCGTTCATTCTCTTAATGTCACACACACACACACACACACAACATTAATCTGATTTCCTGGCCTCAGACAGGTGTTACTAAGGGTGTAACAAGAGATATAAAGTGACTTAAGGATGGGCTCATAAAATCATTTAAATGAAGTTGTGGATTTAGGATGATGTACTCAGAAAATATATCTTTTAGTGGAGTATGTTAGACTTAAAGAGGGGGTCTAATGGGGTCTTATTTCCACTGTTAAAAAGTTGATTCTCATGATAAACATGGACAACATTTCAAAACTTGAGTTGGACGTATGACGGAGTATTGCTGTGCCAAATACACTCCTTCAGGATTCAAATACGTTTGGGAACGTTTTCTGCAGTTTTGGAGATGCTCTGACCCAGTCGTCTAGCCATCACAATCTGGCCCTTGTCAAACTCGCTCAAATCCTTACGCTTGCCCATTTTTCCTGCTTCTAACACATCAACTCTGAGGACAAAATGTTCACTTGCTGCCTGATATATCCCACCCACTAACAGGAGCCGTGATGAAGAGATCATCAGTGTTACTCACTTCACCTGTCAGTGGTCATAATGTTATGCCTGATCGGTGTATATCCAGCATATACTTGGATAGTCAAAACACAGATATCCACCACATATCAGGTCTGTTTGACTGAAACTCTGACTAACACTCATTTCAATAATCCAAACAAACAGATTCACCTTGTTCTAGATCTGAAGGTCATTGTAAAGTCTAGACGACACTGCTGATGTTTAAACTCTCTGTGCAACCTTCGGCTATAGGAATGTGTTTGAATGGTCTGTTCTTCATTTCAAAACAGTTCTATCGCTCTCACCTCTTCTTCTCCTCCTTCATAAGCATGTGCGGCCGTCTCCAAGGGTCCTTAAAGTTCCGCTTGAATGAGTCAGGCAGGATTTTGGCCACCTCTAAAGAGGAGGAAGAGATCAAGATAATGAAAGGGAACACATTAAACTCCTCCAGAGACGAAGCACAGCACAAGAGCACTACACACACAGACAGTGGCATGCTATACTATACTTCTAAAACAATATTTCTCATTCTTGTATTATACATGCAGTTTTTATGAGATTGAAAGACATATATATTTGTATGCATTTGTCTAAAAATATTAACATGAACTGCAAAGACACTAAAAGCTGAATTCAATGGTGAAAACCGATCTAAAATAGTGTTTGGGGGGAAAATATTTGCCAACTTTTGTTTGTGGTCAAATGTCTTACTATGAGATCTCAGCTGAAATAACATTAATGCAGCACATCTGCGCTCAAAGGCACAGCAGTAGTAAAATGCATCTCTTCATGAAATGATTTAGCGCTGATATAATGCAATACCGATGTGTTCTCATGCACTGACATTGACTCCAGTTCTATAAACAAACTCACATTTTTCATTCCCTCGTTATCTCACCCTGGATCACACACTGGTTTCAAACCCTAGTCTACATAGCATTTTAAGGGATTATATGCATGCACCCAATGCAAAGTTAGGTGGTATAACTGCTTTTTATGTAATTATATTCAAATATATTCATCTTCAGTTCACCACTATAGAAGTTTACCCAACTATGATGACATCCACCTCTCAGAACTCCTGAAATGTGAAAAGGATTCAGTGCAGTTAGGATGCTGCCTTAGAAGTGAGCTGCCTGTGTAGTCGGGGTGTTGAAATACTGCATCGATGCAGTGATAGACCATAATCGATTATAGCCTTCTGACATTAATCTGACATCATTCGTCTCATACGCGCTTTCCGGGCTAGCGTAAAATGGCTGAGGGAGGCGAAACACAAAAGGGAGTAAAAACAAAACGCACCCACTATTTTAACATTTACAGTGTGAGTGTGTGCATGTGCGAGTGTCTGTGTGCTTGCGAGCGTGTCTGTGTGCATGCTTGCTAGTGTGTGTCTATATGTGCATGTGCTTGCGAGCGAGTGTGTCTGTGTGCATGCTTGCGAGCGTGTGTGCTTGTGAGTGAGTGTGTCTGTGTGCATGTGCTTGTGAGTGAGTGTGTCTGTGTGCATGTGCTTGCGAGCGTGTGTGTCTGTGTGCATGCTTGCGAGCGTGTGTGCTTGCGTGTGTGTCTGTGTGCATGCTTGCGAGCGAGTGTGTCTGTGTGCATGTGCTTGTGAGTGAGTGTGTCTGTGTGCGTGTGCTTGCGAGCGAGTGTGTCTGTGTGCATGTGCTTGCGAGCGAGTGTGTCTGTGTGCATGCTTGCGAGCGTGTGTGCTTGCGAGCGAGTATGTCTGTGTGCATGTGCTTGCGAGCGTGTGTGCTTGCGAGCGAGTGTGTCTGTGTGCATGTGCTTGCGAGCGAGTGTGTCTGTGTGCATGTGCTTGCGAGCGAGTGTGTCTGTGTGCATGTGCTTGCGAGCGAGTGTGTCTGTGTGCGTGTGCTTGTGAGTGAGTGTGTCTATGTGTGCGTGTGCTTGTGAGCGTGTGTGCTTGTGAGTGAGTGTGTCTGTGTGCATGTGCTTGCGAGCGTGTGTGCTTGTGAGTGAGTGTGTCTGTGTGCATGTGCTTGCGAGCGAGTGTGTCTGTGTGCATGTGCTTGAGCGAGTGTGTCTGTGTGCATGTGCTTGCAAGCGAGTGTGTCTGTGTGCGTGTGCTTGTGGAGTGAGTGTGTCTATGTGTGCGTGTGCTTATGAGCGTGTGTGCTATGCGAGCGAGTGTGTCTGTGTGCATGTGCTTGCGAGCGTGTGTGCTTGTGAGTGAGTGTGTCTGTGTGCATGTGCTTGCGAGCGAGTGTGTCTGTGTGCATGTGCTTGAGCGAGTGTGTCTGTGTGCATGTGCTTGCGAGCGAGTGTGTCTGTGTGCGTGTGCTTGTGGAGTGAGTGTGTCTATGTGTGCGTGTGCTTGTGAGCGTGTGTGCTTGCGAGCGAGTGTGTCTGTGTGCATGTGCTTGCGAGCGAGTGTGTCTATGTGTGCGTGTGCTTGTGAGCGTGTGTGCTTGCGAGCGTGTGTGCTTGTGAGTGAGTGTGTCTGTGTGCATGTGCTTGCGAGCGTGTGTGCTTGTGAGTGAGTGTGTCTATGTGTGCGTGTGCTTGTGAGTGAGTGTGTCTATGTGTGCGTGTGCTTGTGAGTGAGTGTGTCTATGTGTGCGTGTGCTTGTGAGTGAGTGTGTCTATGTGTGCGTGTGCATGCTTGCGAGCGTGTGTGCTTGTGAGTGAGTGTGTCTATGTGTGCGTGTGCTTGTGAGTGAGTGTGTCTATGTGTGCGTGTGCTTGTGAGTGAGTGTGTCTGTGTGCATGTGCTTGTGAGTGAGTGTGTCTATGTGTGCGTGTGCTTGTGAGTGAGTGTGTCTATGTGTGCGTGTGCTTGTGAGTGAGTGTGTCTATGTGTGTGCTTGTGAGTGAGTGTGTCTATGTGTGCATGTGCTTGTGAGTGAGTGTGTCTATGTGTGCGTGTGCTTGGAGTGTGTCTATGTGTGCATGTGCTTGTGAGTGAGTGTGTCTGTGTGCGTGTGCTTGCGAGCGAGTGTGTCTATGTGTGCGTGTGCTTGCGAGCGAGTGTGTCTGTGTGCGAGTGTGTCTATGTGTGCGTGTGCTTGTGGAGTGAGTGTGTCTATGTGTGCGTGTGCTTGCGGCGAGTGTGTCTATGTGTGCGTGTGCTTGCGAGTGTGTCTGTGTGCTTATGAAATGAGTGTGTCTATGTGTGCGTGTGCTTATGAGCGAGTGTGTCTATGTGTGCGTGTGCTTGTGAGTGAGTGTGTCTATGTGTGCGTGTGCTTGCGAGCGAGTGTGTCTATGTGTGCGTGTGCTTGTGAGTGAGTGTGTCTATGTGTGCGTGTGCTTGCGAGCGAGTGTGTCTGTGTGCTTGCGAGCGAGTGTCTGTGTGCTTGTGAGCGTGTGTGTCTGTGTGCTTGAGCGAGTGTGTGTCTGTGTGCTTGCGAGTGTGTCTGTGTGCTTGCGAGTGTGTCTGTGTGCTTGCGAAATGAGTGTGTCTATGTGTGCTTGTGCTTGTGAGCGAGTGTGTCTGTGTGCGTGTGCTTGCGAGCGAGTGTGTCTGTGTGCTTGCGAGCGTGTGTGCTTGTGAGTGAGTGTGTCTGTGTGCGTGTGCTTGAGCGAGCGTGTCTATGTGTGCGTGTGCTTGCAGCGAGTGTGTCTATGTGTGCGTGTGCTTGTGAGTGAGTGTGTCTGTGTGCGTGTGCTTGCGAGCGAGCGTGTCTATGTGTCCGTGTGCTTGCGAGCGAGCGTGTCTATGTGTGCATGTGCTTGTGAGTGAGTGTGTCTATGTGTGCGTGTGCTTGTGAGTGAGTGTGTCTATGTGTGCATGTGCTTGTGAGTGAGTGTGTCTATGTGTGCGTGTGCTTGCGGCGAGCGTGTCTATGTGTGCATGTGCTTGTGAGTGAGTGTGTCTATGTGTGCGTGTGCTTATGAGCGAGTGTGTCTATGTGTGCGTGTGCTTATGAGCGAGTGTGTCTGTGTGCTTGAGCGAGTGTGTCTATGTGTGCGTGTGCTTGTGGAGTGAGTGTGTGTGCGTGTGCTTGCGGCGGGTGTGTCTATGTGTGTGTGTGTGTGCTATGAGCGAGTGTGTCTGTGTGCTTGCGAGCGAGTGTGTCTATGTGTGCGTGTGCTTGCAGCGAGTGTGTCTATGTGTGCGTGTGCTTGTGAGTGAGTGTGTCTATGTGTGCGTGTGCTTGCGAGAGTGTGTCTATGTGTGCGTGTGCTTGTGAGTGAGTGTGTCTATGTGTGTGGTGCGAAATGAGTGTGTCTATGTGTGCGTGTGCTTGAGCGAGCGTGTCTGTGTGCTTGCGAGCGAGTGTGTCTGTGTGCTTGCGAGCGAGTGTGTCTGTGTGCTTGAGCGAGTGTGTCTGTGTGCTTGCGGCGAGTGTGTCTGTGTGCTTATGAGCGAGAGTGTGTCTATGTGTGCTTGTGCTTGTGAGGGATTGTGTCTGTGTGCGTGTGCTTGAGTGTGTCTGTGTGCTTGCGAGCGTGTGTGCTTGTGGAGTGAGTGTGTCTGTGTGCGTGTGCGAGCGAGCGTGTCTATGTGTGCGTGTGCTTGAGCGAGTGTGTGTCTATGTGTGCGTGTGCTTGTGAGTGAGTGTGTCTGTGTGCGTGTGCTTGTGGAGTGAGTGTGTCTGTGTGCGTGTGCTTATGAGCGAGTGTGTCTATGTGTGCGTGTGCTTGCGAGCGAGCGTGTCTATGTGTGCATGTGCTTGCGGCGAGTGTGTCTATGTGTGCGTGTGCTTGAGGAGTGAGTGTGTCTGTGTGCGTGTGCTTGAGCGGCGTGTCTATGTGTGCGTGCTTGCGAGCGAGTGT
The DNA here is from genome assembly GCA_023029165.1 of Gobiocypris rarus. Lineage (NCBI taxonomy): Eukaryota > Metazoa > Chordata > Actinopteri > Cypriniformes > Gobionidae > Gobiocypris > Gobiocypris rarus. The sequence continues at coordinate 2,239,180 of CM040928.1, forward strand.
GTCTGTGTGCGTGTGCTTGTGAGTGAGTGTGTCTGTGTGCGTGTGCTTGTGAGTGAGTGTGTCTGTGTGCGTGTGCTTGCGAGCGAGCGTGTCTATGTGTGCGTGTGCTTGCGAGCGAGCGTGTCTATGTGTGCATGTGCTTGTGAGTGAGTGTGTCTATGTGTGCGTGTGCTTGTGAGTGAGTGTGTCTATGTGTGCGTGTGCTTGCGAGCGAGTGTGTCTATGTGTGCGTGTGCTTGCGGCGTGTGTCTGTGTGCTTGCGGCGAGTGTGTCTGTGTGCTTATGGCGAGTGTGTCTGTGTGTTTATGAGAGTGTGTCTGTGTGTTTATGCGAGTGTGTCTGTGTGCTTGTGCTTGTGAGGGATTGTGTCTGTGTGCGTGTGCTGCGAGCGAGTGTCTGTGTGCTTGTGAGCGTGTGTGCTTGTGAGTGAGTGTGTCTGTGTGCGTGTGCTTGCGAGCGAGTGTGTCTATGTGTGCGTGTGCTTGCGAGCGAGTGTGTCTATGTGTGCGTGTGCTTGTGAGTGAGTGTGTCTGTGTGCGTGTGCTTGCGAGCGAGTGTGTCTGTGTGCGTGTGCTTGTGAGTGAGTGTGTCTGTGTGCGTGTGCTTGCGAGCGAGCGTGTCTATGTGTGCGTGTGCTTATGAGCGAGCGTGTCTATGTGTGCATGTGCTTGCGAGTGTGTCTATGTGTGCGTGTGCTTGTGAGTGAGTGTGTCTATGTGTGCGTGTGCTTGTGAGTGAGTGTGTCTGTGTGCGTGTGCTTGTGAGTGAGTGTGTCTGTGTGTGTGTGCGGCGAGCGTGTCTATGTGTGCGTGTGCTTGCGAGCGAGTGTGTCTATGTGTGCGTGTGCTTGCGAGCGAGTGTGTCTATGTGTGCGTGTGCTTGCGAGTGAGTGTGTCTATGTGTGCGTGTGCTTGCGAGCGAGCGTGTCTATGTGTGCGTGTGCTTGCGGCGAGTGTGTCTATGTGTGCGTGTGCTTGTGAGTGAGTGTGTCTGTGTGCGTGTGCTTATGAGCGAGTGTGTCTATGTGTGCGTGCAGCTTATGAAAGTGAGTGTGTCTATGTGTGCATGTGCTTGTGAGTGAGTGTGTCTGTGTGCATGTGCTTGTGAGTGAGTGTGTCTGTGTGCGTGTGCTTGTGAGTGAGTGTGTCTATGTGTGCGTGTGCTTGTGAGTGAGTGTGTCTGTGTGCGTGTGCTTGCGAGCGAGTGTGTCTATGTGTGCGTGTGCTTGCGAGTGAGTGTGTCTATGTGTGCGTGTGCTTGTGAGTGAGTGTGTCTATGTGTGCGTGTGCTTGTGGAGTGAGTGTGTCTATGTGTGCGTGTGTGGAGTGAGTGTGTCTGTGTGCGTGTGCTATGAGCGAGTGTGTCTATGTGTGCGTGTGCTTGCGAGCGAGTGTGTCTATGTGTGCATGTGCTTGTGAGTGAGTGTGTCTGTGTGCATGTGCTTGTGAGTGAGTGTGTCTGTGTGCATGTGCTTGTGGAGTGAGTGTGTTCAAAGTGCAGGTGTTTATGAAATGAGCGGTCTATGTGTGCGCAGGGCTCATGTTTAGTGTGTCTATGTGTGCGTGTGCTTGTGAGTGAGTGTGTCTGTGTGCGTGTGCTTGCAGCGGCGTGTCTATGTGTGCGTGTGCTTGCAGCGAGCGTGTCTATGTGTGCATGTGCTTGTGAGTGTGTCTATGTGTGCATGTGCTTGCGGCGGCGTGTCTATGTGTGCTTGTGCTTGCGAGCGAGTGTGTCTATGTGTCCGTGTGCTTGCGAGCGAGTGTGTCTATGTGTCCGTGTGCTTGCGAGCGAGTGTGTCTATGTGTGCGTGTGCTTGCGAGCAAACTTGTGTGTCTGTGTGAGTGTGTGCTTGTGAACACTCATGAGTGTGTGCGAACATGCTTACAAGCGTGTGCGAGTATGTGTGAGCGTTATTGTAACTCAAGTACACTACATGACGCTTTTAGTAGTCTATTTAGTAGTTTTTATTCGCTCTAAATGCTCCTGTCGTCTGCTGTGTTCAGACTGAAGTAGTGTTTGATGTTCAGGAAGTGTACTGTCTTGGAGCAGATAAAATAAAGAGGGAGTTAATTTATCCGACTGCTTGAATTCATTGACAAAATCATAGCCATGTGCTGTAATAGTAAAAACAGATTCAAACCCTTACTATGTAGGCAGTAGACAGCAAGACTAGCTAGTCTGTATATTACCTTTAGCTGCACTGCAGGCCTCGGAGTGAGCGAGACACCCTCTGCGCTGTTTGAGATCGGGACAGGGCGTGCCTCCGTTGCGTGGGGGCGTGGCTACCTGTCGGCTTCGCTCTGTAGTCCCCGCCCCACAGACGGACGAGCAGGGAGACCAGGGACCCCACTGCCTGACTTCACAGTCTAAAGCTGCTGAGAGGAAAGGAGAGAGAGGAACAGATGCTTTCTTTAAATCGACCATGCATTCACTTATCAGGAGTGACAGGAGTGGAAATGTGGAGAGTGTTAAATCAAATGTGCCTCTTAAGTATATAAATAGCCTACAGGTATCATTAGATGGATGCATTGATCTATATCGATGTATTGTTACACCCCTAATTCACACACGCAATCCTCTCTCATTCATGCAATCAAATAACCAGTGTTGGGGGTAACGCATTACAAGTAACTTGAGTTACGTAATAAGATTACTTTTTCAAGTAACTAGTAAAGTAATGCATTACTTTTCAAATTTACAACAAAATATCTGAGTTACTTTTTCAAAAAATTAATGCAAGTTACTTTTTCACATTTATTTTACTGACTGACAGCTCTCCTGTCCCCATGAAATCGAGAGTAAGTGCAGAGGCGTTGTGTGTGAATATGATAGTTATTGCAGTTCTAGACTAAATTTGTGCATTTATTCATCTCATAAAGATTGAGTATTCCTCAAAAAGAATAAAATCAGTCCAATGCAACCTCCAATAATTAAATGTTAAATAAAATGAATATTTTTAAGCAATTAATCTAACTTTATTGACCAATTTGCTGCTGACCTTTAATGATTCAGTTAAACCATGAGCAAAAATTACTAGATTTTTTTTTTTATTGGTAAAACTTTTTTTCTTCTGCGTCCTATTCTTCCATTATCCAGAATGGCAGCGCAGCAGAGCGTGTGAATTTGTATTTTTACCTCAGCCTGAGGCTTATTTCAATTTTGGTATGAAAAGGTCGTTACATTTCCACAAAAATAGATCCTTTTTGTTATAAAAAAAACAAGAAAACAAGAAAACATGCCCAGTCCAGGTGAGAAAAAGTAACGCAAAAGTAACGTAACATTACTTTTCTTAAAAAGTAACTACAGGGTTCCTACACAATTTTAATTTCAAAATTCCATACTTTTCCATACTCAAATTTCCAGACTTCCCTACAGATTTTTCCGACCATATTTAACTTGTTCTGATAAATTGTTTCAAAATTCAACTGCTAACAAGTGTTACATTCTAAAGATTTAGTATTGGCGTTTTTGCCTTTTATTAGGATAGGAAAGTAGCTTGACAGGAAGTAAGGTGGGAGAGAGAGGGGGGCGGGATTGGGAAAAGTCCATGAGGCAGGACTCGAACTCGGGTCTCCAAGCACAACAGCACTACATGGCGACGCACTTACCCACAATGCTATCGGCGCCAACAAGGATGTTACACTGAGTCAAAACCTCTATTTAGGCTATCATTTTAAATTTGTACATTTGAAAATTGTAGCTACTGTTGCTTGTACAAGTCAATTTAATACCAAACCCAGTCCAGTTCAAAGCACAGCATTTTATTAAAATTGAAATGCTAAATCAGTGCAATATTATTCATATTTGTAATTTTGTACATTTAACTAACTGTAAACCCCTACAGAAACAGAAGGGACGTTCATGTACAATTAACCAGAAAATTAGAAAATAGAGCTAAAGTCAATTGACAATGCTTAGGTACAGCATTAAATTAATCTTGGAAATCTTGGACACATGGAGATATTTAAAGGATTAGTTCACGGCATTGGGGTGAGTAAATGATTAGGACATTTTCATTTTGGGGTATATTTAGAAAACAAAATAGGGACAATAGTCTGGAAACATAAATATTTTTCCATACTCTGATTTATTTTTTCCATACTTTTCCAGACCTGGAAATTACTCAAATCAAATTCCATACTTTTCCATACTTTTCCAAACCCCGTAGGAACCCTGTAACTAAGTAACTCAATAAGTTACTTTTTAAGGGAGTAACGCAATATTGTAATGCATTACTTTTCAAAGTAACTTTCCCCAACACTGCAAATAAATGACCTGTACGGTGCTACTTAATCTGCATCTGATTTACAACCAGCAGAAATCTGTAAGAAATGTTACGAACCATAGATAACATAACTGCTGAAAGTGAGCTTTTATGAAAGTTTCAATTTCACAATTTCCTTCAATTCAGATAAGAAATGCACTCTTTTATTAGAAAAAAATATCCCTCCTTAATATTTGAGCATATTTACAGTACAAACCTTATCAGTGAGCAAACAAAACAAAATCGTTCATTAATCGTAATCGGGGTAAAAATGTTCAATTAATCAAGCTTTAGATTTTTTTATATCGTCCAGCCCTATAACTTGTACAGCAACTTAATTTAAAAAAAATGATATTTACAATGTAAAGATGTCAACCGAACAGATATTTTTTCGTGCAACCATGCATTTAATGAAGTTGGTGAAGAATGCTAACCGTACATCAGTGAGCAGCTGTGACATCACACACGAGCTCATACTACACACAAACAGAGAAGAAAGCAAGCGACGCTGAGACTAGAGCTCAATAACACAGCTGCTCTCTCATGTGGGGTTCACAGGAAAACAAGATCCCACACGGTTTCACAAGTCTGAAAATGTTAGTGAACTTATTAGACAGTGATTTCCGTGGCACATCCTAAAGTGGCTGCATTGCTTGTGGTCCTGTATCGAGGAGAATGATATATTAGGCAGCAAGTGAACATTTTGTCCTCAAAGTTGATGTGTTAGAAGCAGGGTCATGGGCGGCCCAGGCTCATTGATACACGTGGGGAGCGAAGGCTGGCCCGTGTGGTCCGATCAAACAGACGAGCTACTGGAGCTCAAGAAGTTAATGCTGGTTCTGATAGAAAGGTGTCAGAATACAAAGTGCATCACAGTTTGTTGTGTCCAGTCAGGGTGCCCATGCTGACCCCTGACCTCGCCGAAAGCACCAACAGTGGCACGTGAGCATCAGAACTGGACCACGGAGCAATGGAAGAAGGTGTCCTGGTCTGATGAATCACGTGTTCTTTTACATCACGTGGATGGCCGGGTGTGTGTGTGTGGCTTACCTGGGGAACACATGGCCCCAGGATGCACTATGGGAAGAAGGCGAGCCGGCGGAGGTGATGCTTTGGGCAATGTTCTGCTGGGAAACCTTGGGTCCTGCCATCCATATGGATGTTACTTTGACACGTCCCACCTACCTAAGCATTGTTGCAGACCATCTACACTTTTTCATGGAAACGGTATTCCCTGGTGGCTGTGGCTCTTCCAGCAGGATAATGCTCCTGCCACAAAGCACAAATGGTTCAGGAATGGTTTGAGGAGCACAACAACGAGTTTGAGGTGTTGACTTGGCCTCCAAATTCCCCAAATCTCAATCCAGTCGAGCATCTGTGGGAGGTGTTGAACAAACAAGTCCGATTCATGGAGGCCCCACCTCGCAACTTCCAGGACTTAAAGGATCTGCTGCTAACATCTTGGTGCCAGATACCACAGCACACCTTCAGGGCTCTAGTGGAGTCCATGCCTCGACGGATCAGGGCTGTTTTGGCAGCAAAAGGAGTCCAACACAATATTAGGAAGGTAGTCATAAAGTTATGCCTGATCAGTGTATCTCCTCCCCCCGCGTTGGTTTTGTTTGTTTATTCAGAAAGATTCTGTTTTGCATAATAAATCTAAAAAAGAAATGATGCACTGTAAAAATGGTTGTGAATTATTGGAGTATATTTTGCAAGCAAATGTCATGTTTATTTCAAACATGGTTATTTGTCATTATTTGTGAGTTTTACTAGCAAATCTGAGTGAAAATCCTGCACAGTGTACCATAACTCCAGCTAAAGTGAGACGCAAATGGAGTGGTGTGATTACTTAGAGTGAATAATCACATAATACATTCATCACTGGATACTGTATGTTCCCAGAACGCAGAAATAATGCACAGAATTTATGATTTTAATGAGTTTTAGAGCCAGTCTTTAGGATTAGCTCTGTTTAACGTATGCTCAGGTTATCCACCAGAACATGCCGAACACACGAACACAGCTGGCGTCCACACACACACACACACACACACCTGTATGCAGCTGTAAACCACAAGTACTAATGTACAAAATACTGCACTAATATTATACAAAACAAAACTCGAAACAATCTCAATGATAATACGCCGATGAGCCTGTTTGATCTGGACTGATGTGAACTCTGTAAATCTGGTTTGTATTGCTTGTTTAAAAGCCTGTTCTGTGTTTTGCACTACTGGTAAAAGTGTATAAATGGATTAAACTGAAAAACAGAGTTTCATAACAGAAATCCAAAGCACATTTAAAGTTGCACGACTCTCCCAGTCCTACAGACTTATGTAAACCACATACAATCTGTATAGCAATTTAAAGGGAAAGTCCACCCAAATATGCACATTCTTTCTGTCACGGAACATAAAAGAAGAAATTTGGAAGAACGTCTGTAACCAAAGAGGTTTGGTTCCCATTGACTTCCATTTATTTTTGTGCATATAATGAAAGTCAATGGAAACCGAAACTGTTACAAATAATCTTCCAAATTTCTTCTTTTATGTTATGCAAAGGAAAGAAAATACAGGTTTTGAACAACATATGGGTGAATAAATTATGACAATTTTCATTTAATTGATCTGATATTTTAGTACATCTTATGGTGATTATTTAGCATTGTCGTTAACATTTTTAAAGTGCCCATAATTATGATGATTCACTTGCCAAATCTACATGGGACACTTTTTTTACAGTGGAAAGTAGGGTTGGGCGATGTCCTAAATTGGCAGTTGACGATGTTTACAGTAAAACATCTCGATGGACGATGATATCGCTTTTTTTGTTTTTAAATAAAAATATATAATTTACTATATCTGTATTTTACTATCTCTTTAGATGAATACTATTTTCTATTTCGTTATTTGCTAACCCAAATAAGGACTCACCCACGCTAGGTTGCACGTGAGGGGAAACAAAGTAAAGAGTTGTGCACTTTTTATTTTAATAGGCTATACCTCCTTAGTCCTTACATAAATACTATTTTCTATTTAAAACTATAATTTCGTTATTATCCCGTGTTTTGTATTTGAATGCTGTTTTACGTGAATATATTACCACAGGACAGAAGCACAACAAATTATTTTCAAAGGAAATAAATTTGCAGTTACATCGCAGCCATGAAAACATATGGATCATGCCGAATGAGAGAGGAGGCTGAGCCCAATTAAAGATTTGCCAGCTTTTCAAATATGTTTGTACCCTTCGCGAACTTTAACAATAGGCATAACCAGAAGGCTAACATTTAGTCCATTTTATCCCACTAGACATCACGTTTCTTTTCATAAATCTTCACTCGCCACATTCATTTTCGCAGGGAATTGTAAACTTTTCTTCCTTTCGCTTGCTTATAATTAAGTCTATTATAGCCTACCCATTCACATGCTTTACTGTGGTGAAGTAGAAAAAAACAATGTAGGACGAATACCTTTTTACTTCAAATTTTATTTAACACAGTTTGTTCTTGTTAGACTTGGCGTCAAGTTTTTTTGAATAGCGCAATTCACGCACACACACACGCCGATTTAAATTTTGTTTTCTCTGGCAGTGCATAATCAAACAGCCTAAATGTCTTGACCCTGTGGAAGATAAAATTCGCTCTTCAGACGTTTTACAACACGTGTTGCTTTGCAACATCAGGAGAAGAAGATATTCGAGAAGGTGTCTATCCAGCTCGTGTCCCACATTCATCTCAAAGCTGCCGCATCTTTGAGGGGAAATAATTTTATTTTTTTTAAACTAATATTTAATTGTCTTAATCTTTATGTTACCATTATTAACTGATAATCGTTTAAATATTTTACAGGCTGTAGTGTTTCACTGACGGAAGTGCTAAAACACGCATGCTTATGAAATAGATCATTTAAACATGTAGGCTATATATCTCGCGTAGCCTACATTATTTAAAATAGCATATGCTTTAGTTATACTCTCAATTTAATTTACAGAGCAATCCCTGCAAAGTTTTTAGTTTAACTATAGAAGAGGATTAGTGTGTGTCGACTCGCAACGGGGCGTGGCATCACGATGGTGGCGCTCCATCGTGATGTTGGTCAGCCATCACGATGGACGATGATATCGTCCATCGGCACAACCCTAGTGGAAAGTAAATCTACCTGTAAGCGTTACCATGGGCGGCACTAGGCCCTTTTTAGGGAGGCTTCAGCCCCTAAACTTCTACCCAGCCCCCCTAAAAATATGTGATTAATTCCCTTTAAAACATATCAAACTGGCGGGAGGCTTCGGCCGTCCGTCTTTTAAACAGCGCGTTCTTCAATCCGCAGCGGTGCCGAGCAGAACACACATCAGAAGCAGAGGTGTGTGTATGTGTGTGTGTGTTCATCTAAGCCAAACGGCTCGTCAATGTCAAAATATTTGAGAAAACCAATCAAATCAGAGTAGGCGGTAGGCTTTATGTTCACACAGAAGCTCCTGAGGCTGAGCGAATTTTAGCAGTGCGACTCCACGTCAAGTGCGAGATATGTAAGTAGCTAAACTAACGTTTCATATTTGACAGCTGCTTTTTTAAAGGGCACCGATTATGCCCCTTTTTACAAGATGTAATAAGTCTCAGGTGTGCCTAGAGTGTGCCTGTGAAGTTTTCAGATCAAAATTGGCAATTTTGGGGTTGAAGAACAATTAGCTGTGCGTGGCTCCTTTAATGCAAATGAGCTGCTGCTCACACAGAGGCGGAGCCTACACATCTCCTTCACAGCAGTGAACACGCCAATGAAAACTGAAACATGATATCTGTGTGTTTTAATGATCATCTCTATCGCAGACACGCTCATGTGACATTGCAGTTCTTCATCATCATGAAATATTATCATCTGCATGCGTTTTAAAGCCTTATCGCTCTCAGCTTAAACACACACACACACACACACACACACACACACACACACACACACACACACACACACACACACACACACACTCCTGTCGCACACACACACACACACACACACACACACAAGCTCCTGTCGCACACACACACACACACTCCTATCGCATGCGCACAGAGCTGATGTCAGCACATCCGTGAGGAGTCATTAAACTCGACTAGTTCTCTATCAAACAACAGAAGATAAACAGAGATTCCCTCACTGCTCTCGACTGACTGAACTTCAGCAGCTTTAATAAGAACACATCTCTTGAATGCTGCTGTTAATGCTCTGGAGGAGATCAACATGGCGGACTGTGAACAGCTCAGCTCTCTGAGGGAGGGGTCTGTGCTAGTATGTCAGTGTCCATCAACACGTGTGGGCGGGGCCTCTGCAGTGTGATGTCACAGGCTTGCTCTGAGACACTGCTTATGATTTATGGGGATTAAAAAAAGGAGTGGGTGGATTTTTACCATTATATGGTGGTTGTGTACACACACTGCCAACACACATTTATGTTCAAACACCTTATAAAAGTGAATTTTGCACAATAGGTGCCCTTTAAATGTTTAAAATATTCTTTTGTCTAATTTTGCCATTTTGAATTGAAAATAGGCCTGTCTAATCTGATTCATAATGTAGCCTAATAAACGAACAAGACCTATTAACAAAGTCTTTTTCATCAGATTAGGCGTAAGATTAATAATTAATGTGTGCATATTGTGAATTAATTTAATAAACTTAGTTACCTAGCTAAGCTTTCCTGGTAGCCTTCAATAAATTAACGAGCCTATGAAATTGATTCATAAAACATATAAATATCAGTGTGTTTACTTTCTTCACTGATGAAAATTAAAAAAATATATATCAGTCAAAGCTCAGCTTTAGGGGAAAAGAGAGAGCAAGATAAAAACAACGAGAAAAAGAGAGATGTGGGGATAAGAAAGGCAATTATACTACGGGCCGTTGAATGCTTGAATCTGATTGGCTGATGAACGTTCTGAGGTGTGCACTTATAATCTGGGAAACGCGCAAAAGTTCATTATTTTCCATAATGTAATGATAAAAATTTAACTTTCATATATTTTAGATTCATTGCACACCAACTGAAATATTTCAGGTCTTTTATTGTTTTAATACTGATGATTTTGGCATACAGCTCATGAAAACCCAAAATTCCTATCTCAAATAATTAGCATATCATGATACGGTTCTCTAAACGAGCTATTAACCTAATCATCTGAATCAACTAATTAACTCTAAACACCTGCAAAAGATTCCTGAGGCTTTTAAAACTCCCAGCCTGGTTCATTACTCAAAACCGCAATCATGGGTAAGACTGCCGACCTGACCGCTGTCCAGAAGGCCATCATTGACACCCTCAAGCGAGAGGGTAAGACACAGAAAGACATTTCTGAACCAATAGGCTGTTCCCAGAGTGCTGTATCAAGGCACCTCAGTGGGAAGTCAGTGGGAAGGAAAAAGTGTGGCAAAAACGCAGCACAACGAGAAGAGGTGACCGGACCCTGAGGAAGATTGTGGAGAAGGACCGATTCCAGACCTTGGGGACCTGGAAGCAGTGGACTGAGTCTGGAGAAACATCCAGAGCCAACGTGCACAGGCGTGTGCAGGAAATGGGCTACAGGTGCCGCATTCCCCAGGTCAAGCCACTTTTGAACCAGAAACAGCGGCAGAAGCGCCTGACCTGGGCTACAGAGAAGCAGCACTGGACTGTCGCTCCAAATTTTACATGTCATTCGGAAATCAAGGTGCCAGAGTCTGGAGGAAGACTGGGGAGAAGGAAATGCCAAAATGCCTGAAGTCCAGTGTCAAGTACCCACAGTCAGTGATGGTCTGGGGTGCCATGTCAGCTGCTGGTGTTGGTCCACTATGTTTTATCAAGGGCAGGGTCAATGCAGCTAGCTATCAGGAGATTTTGGAGCACTTCATGCTTCCAACTGCTGAAAAGCTTTATGGAGATGAAGATTTGGTTTTATAGCACGACCTGGCACCTGCTCACAGTGCCAAAACCACTGGTCAATGGTTTACTGACCATGGTATTACTGTGCTCAATTGGCCTGCCAACTCTCCTGACCTGAACCCCATAGAGAATCTGTGGGATATTGTGAAGAGAAAGTTGAGAGACGCAAGACCCAACACTCTGGATGAGCTTAAGGCCGCTATCGAAGCATCCTGGGCCTCCATAACACCTCAGCAGTGCCACAGGCTGATCGCCTCCATGCCACGCCGCATTGAAGCAGTCATTTCTGCAAAAGGATTCCCCACCAAGTATTGAGTGCATAACTGAACATAATTATTTGAAGGTTGACTTTTTTTGTATTAAAAACACTTTTCTTTTATTGGTCGGGTGAAATATGCTAATTTTTTGAGATAGGAATTTGGGGTTTTCATGAGCTGTATGCCAAAATCATCAGTATTAAAACAATAAAAGACCTGAAATACTCAGTTGGTGTCCAATGAATCTAAAATATATGAAAGTTTAATTTTATCATTACATTATGGAAAATAATGAACTTTTATCACAATATGCTAATTTTTTGAGAAGGACCTGTAAGCGGAATAATTGACGACGGTCATTGAATTATTAGAAAAATAATGCACACCTCCGCTTCGTGACCGCATCACCACCTCGGGTGTGCATTATTTTTCTAATAATTCAATGACCGTCGTCAATTATTCCTTACATAATCTACTGCCCTGAGGTTTTCAAGCTATATTATTGTTATCAAATTTTTTGGCCTTGAACATGTTAAAATGCACATAGATCATAGAAATCAAAATCTCACTGATTATAAAACCCTACCAAAATTCCTATATTTTCCTTTATAAGTATCCTTATAATAAACAGCCGATATCCTAATAACTAGTTAATAGTGAGAATTGGAGCGTAAACTAAAGTGTTGTCATTTGTTTTATACTCTCACTGGGAGCTGAGCCGCCCTAAAAGGGAAATCCTACAATCGCCCCGGAGTGTTACAGGTTTGACAAAGTCATGCCGAGATGTGGAAATACACGCATCTCTGCTTGATTTCATTCATGTTGTTCTGACCTCATGGTTTCTCTCATTCGTCTGTTCTTCCGCACCAGAGTGACACATCTCAACACAATGAACGCAAACACACTCACAAACACACACCTCCATACAAAGGCCCTGTCAAATTCCCCACATTCCCCTGCATTAGTTCTGCAGATATGCCTCGCACCCTGTTCCCAGAACCCTCCCCGCGCTCGGACCGCCACTGGTGGTCCCAAGGGCCCGACAGACTTTAATCGCGCTCACACTATCTTGGGGTCAGCAAAGGTCACGAGTGTTCTGATCAGGTGATGCGCTTACCTATAATTGTTTTTAATTTGAATATGTAAATCAGAAGTGTTCAGACTAGGGATGTCAATTTACACAAATTTCCATGATCGATCGATGTTTAAATTAAAGGTTAAAATGATCGATTAAAGGGGTGGTTGATCGGCTTTTTTTGAAGGCTATGGGGTGCAGTCTAAGGGTGTGTTCACACTTTCGTTTGGTCCGTACAAAAAAACAAAACAGTCCTGGTCCGCTTAGCGTTCACACTTGCATTTTTAACAGCGGACCTAAAGTGACCGAACCAAAGGCATAGGGATACGCTCACAACCTGATTGGTCAGCTTTTATGATGTATATTTCGCGACAGAGTTTGCTTACCGAACATTCAAAGCAATGCTGTGCTGGATTAAACGCCATCATTTTATGCGTGTAGCCTACATAAGGGTTTATTTTTACCAGCTGAGAACTCAAGAAGAGCTCATAAAATGTTCAAAACATTCAAAACAGCAGCAGGATTTCCTCCATTGATGAGAAGAACCAGGTATGCTTACATTATGTCCTTTCAAATCAAAGAATAAAGTACTACTTACACGATCAGAATTGCTTGTAGCGTCGCATCTTGTGACATCACGTCCTGTTTTTGGTTCGTTTACATGTCTTTGGGTCGGGTTGCGTTCATATATCAATCAAACCGCACCAGAGTTGGTTTGGAAGCGGATCGAGACCCATCTTTTTAGCGTCTTGGTCCGCTTGTTTGGTTCACACTAGGGTTCTGATGGTAGCGTTCACATGTGTTCAAATGAACCGAACTGACTGAGCAATCGCACCAGGGTTCGTTTTAATCCAACCAAACATGACAAGTGTGAACGCACCCTAACGTGTTCATGCAAAAAAAAAAAATGTTTCGCTTTATTCTACACCACTGTGTCCCTTCTCAGAAATACGCAACAAGCTCAATTTGGTCAGCTAGTGAGTTGTGATTCGCTAACCGCCTAATGCACGTCGTCCGGAAACGTCACGCCCCTTACCATTTTGGTTAGTTTTATAAGTAGGGCTGGGCGATAAAACGATAACGATATGTATCGCAATAGCGAGCGAGTACGGCTGGAAACAGGAAAACAAGTCAGCTCGGCACTATGGCGGTTTTCTCGGATTTTATATGTCTAACCATAGTCAGGCCAATGTCGTCTGCAAATTATGCAAGACCGCCGTCCCCACCAAGACTGGTAATACCACAGAGCTGTTTTACCACCTTAAGCCTTGTTTATACTTTCGTCTGTCTCCGCAGCGCGAGCCTCCTCCATTTGGAAAGGTGTTTATACTCGACGTGCTCGCCATTGTGCTATTCTTTGAAACGACATGGAGGTAACGTTACTCTGCAGCACACACACACACACACACACACACACACACACACACACACACACACACGCACACACACAGAGGTAATGTTACTCTGCAGCACACACACACACACACACACACACACACACACAGAGAGGTAATGTTACTCTGCAGCAAACACAGTACACACACACATACACACACACAGAGAGGTAATGTTACTCTGCAGCACACACACACACACACACACACAGAGGTAATGTTACTCTGCAACAAACACAGTACACACACACATACACACACACAGAGAGGTAATGTTACTCTGCAGCACACACACACACACACACACACACACACAGAGGTAATGTTACTCTACAGCGCACACACACACACACACAAACAAACAAACACACGCACACACAGAGGTAATGTTACTCTGCAGCACACACACACACACACACACACACACACACACACACACACACACACAGAGGTAATGTTACTCTGCAGCACACACACACACACAGAGGTAATGTTACTCTGCAGCACACACACACACACACACACACACACACACAGGTAATGTTACTCTGCAGCACACACACCCACACACAGAGGTAACATTACTCTGCAGCACACACATACACACACACACAGAGGTAATGTTACTCTGCAGCACACACACACACACACACACACACACACACACACACACACACACACACACACACACACACACACACACACAGAGGTAATGTTACTCTGCAGCACACACACACACACACACACACACACACACACACACACACACACACACACACACACACACACACACACACACACACACAATCACACACACACACACACAAAGTATTAATGGAGGTTTGCTTTTTTTTTGCATTTGACTGATTTTATTGTTTTTGAGGAATACTCAATCTTTATGCAAGTGAGATGAATAAATGCTCAAATTTAGTCTAGAACTACAATAACTATCATGTTCACACACACGCCTCTGCACTTACACTCGATTTCATGGGGACAGGAGAGCTGTTTCGAAAAAGGAACTCAAATATTTTGTTGTAAATGTGAAAAGTAATGCGTTACTTACTAGTAAAAAGTAATCTTATTACGTAACTCAAGTTACTTGTAATGCGTTACCCCCAACACTGTTTTTTTTGTAAATCCTTAAAGGAATTATTTAGATTACAGAGTGCGGATCTACTGACGGTAGCACCATTAGTCTTTATAGAACGAGTGTAACCAAATATCTCTCGCCAGATCTATGAGCACATTACGAAGACAAATCCATGGCTTTACTACAGTAAGGAACCATGTTTAGCGTACCTGTAGCCAAACGAGCATGTGGGTAAACACTAGGGGATTCGGGACAGGACTTCCGGTACGAACGCAACCTTGAAAAAGGTTAGGCAATTGCACAATTTAATCTGTTGCATGCAAACTGCGACACACCTGCTCATGCATTCACAGATGGAGCATCTCTGCTGAGTCTTAATGAACGGTAGATGTCGGGAGATGATGTGGGAGGACAAAGAGGAGATGAAATGAAATGAAAAGTGTAAAGGAGCAGATCTACAGCACTCAGGTAACACAAAACATGTGTGCACCAGTGTGTGTGTTCCTGTTCATTGTTCACGCACGCTCTTCTCTCTCACAGCATTCCTCCAGTTTCAGGAATCTGTCACAGAGACCAAAACCCTGTCCTGAGACACATCAAACAGACTCGCGTCAACACACTAACCTCACAGCAAGGACACAGCCGTATAAGCGACATCTTTCACCATCCAGCAGAGTGAAATCAGACAGATCTCATATGCAAATGCACTTCTTGCAGAGTGAACGTGCCTTGAGGTGTATGATGTGAAGTAGGGCTGGGCGATATCTTAAAATAAATTATATCTCGATATTGGCAACATTTTTACGATATTCGATATATATCTCGATATGTTTGCAATTGCTTTTAAATAAATAGTTAAAAATGTATTTTGCCCCCATTAAAAACAACAAAAACTATTTCGATAGAACCAAATTACATACAAAATGTTTACGTTTACTGAACGGGTTGGGATGACCAAAATCTTAAATCCTGATACGAGTAATTTAATATTTTTAAAATGTACTTTTATAATTACAATATAGATTTTTAATTTGATCTTTTTTTTAAATAAATAAGCAAAACATGCAAATTACAAACAATATGACAAAAGCAGTGCTTTATTTCCAGCTACAGTGGGTCTATTTAACAGCAGCAAGTCAAGAAAGAAATCATAAATCAAATATATATTTAAAAAAACCTGCTCAGTCTTCACTCTATAAATTAACTATAGGCTACACTGATTCTTAATAATAGGGATGCACAAATCAAAATACTTGGCGAAACGAAAAAGAGGAAACCAAGGCAAAAGCAAAACCGAAACACGAAAGAAATTATGCCAATTATTAGTACCATTGCATTTATGGCTGTGTAACTTTACTAAAAATCAAGGTATTGCAATTGCATAAATTAATATTAAAGTTTCAAATAATAAATCAATTACAAATTATGCAAATATTTATTTAGCACATTGCAACAATGCACAGTATAAAATAAAATTCAAACTAAAAATGTTTAACTTGACCTCACTCATGTGTACATTAAATAATAATGTACAGGCCTACTGGCCTGCAGAAAGGTACAGAAATGTAATAAAGTAATCAAACATAAAATAACTGCATATTTAACTGTTTAAATTAAAGATTAATCCTTATTAAACTTACAAAAGCTATTCAATCAAGAGCAACAGACCGCAGTAAAGCGACTGCCCCTTTAAGACCTAATGCAGGGATATGTTGCTTGTTTAGACCGTTTGACAAGCACGTGCAGGTCGCGGTTTCTGCTTGCGCCATCACAACATTTCGGCCGTATTGTTTCGGTCATAAAAGTCTTTCGGAAAATTTTTGGTGGCGAATATTCGGTGCATCCTACTTAATAAGTATATTAAAGTTGTTTAACCAAGCATGGGGTGGTTTTCTATTTTTCATTGTTGTTTGATGAACATTAAATCACACAGAATATGAGCTCCGGCCCTTTAAGAGCTGCACGGACCCAATACACTGTAACACACGATTCCTCACTCGATCTCATGTTTCTGTTGCTTTCTTTGTCATGCGCTGCGTATATATTTAACTCTTCTGCTTCCAGTGTTTAGTGAATTGTGGAAGCAGACCTCTGCGTTATCTGGTAATGTTTTTGGGAAAGTATGCATGTTGAATTAGAAATATTCGATATTCACCATATTTTCAAATTTTATATCGTTGTCAAAATTATTTCGATATTATCGCTAATATTCGATATATCGCCCAGCCCTAATGTGAAGCAGACTGCCTAAAAACCTCTTAAAGATAACAGAAACTCACAGCCTCTCATGGCCTATTACTATAATAATACGAGAACAACACGATTATGATTAAAAAAAAATGTGTAAACCAACTTCCCACAGCCTTCTGTAACTTATTGCTTAAAGGACAACTCCGGTGAAAATGAACCTGGGGTAATTAACACATGGTTAAATCGCTAGTTAATACCACTAACAAGGCTCAAAATAGCTTTACATGGTAGCATAATGAGGACATTGAGCATTGAGAACATTCTAAGTGTACAAACAGTTTAATAAGAAGATACTTTATAAAGACAGTACATTACGCATATACAGACAGGAGCCATCTTGGAAAACAGTCTCGACGAGTCGAGCCACGAGCGCTGTGCTAAGGGATGAACTGTGATCCGTTGTTTCCGGAAGCAAGCACTGAACGCAACAGAGAAAATAAATAAATAAAAATAATTAAACTCACACTAGGGCTGGGCGATATCCCAAAATATATATATCTCGATATTGTCCACATTTTTACAATATTCGATATATATCTCGATATGTTTGCAATTGCTTTTAAATAAAAAAATATTTTCTTTTGCCCCCATTAAAAACAACAAAAACTATTTCGATAGAACCAAATTACATACAAAATGTTTACGTTTACTGAACGGGTTGGGATGACCAAAATCTTAAATCCTGATACGAGTAATTTAATATTTTTTTTAATGTACTTTTATAATTACAATATAGATTTTTTATTTGATCTTTTAAAAAAACAAAAACATAAGCAAAACATGCAAATTACAAACAATATGACAAAAGCAGTGCTTTATTTCCAGCTACAGTGGGTCTATTTAACAGCAGCAAGTCAAGAAATAAATCAAAAATCAAATATATATAAAAAGTCTTCACTCTATAAGTTAACTATAGGCTTCACTGATTCTTAATTAATATATTAAAGTTGTTTAGCCAAGCATGGGGTGGTTTTCTATTTTTCATTGTTGTTTGATTAACATTAAATCACACAGAATATGAGCTCTGGCCCTTTAAGAGCTGCACGGACTCAATACACCGTAACACACGATTCCTCACTCGACTCTGTGTGCGTTCACTAAAGACACACACTACTGTGTTTAATACTCGCCAGGATGTGCATTTTTACATTTGACCATTGAAACCCAATAATCCATGAAGGAACTGAATCCCGATCGCATGTTGTCTGAAAGGCGTGTGCGCTTCAGGTCAGAGCACGTCCCGCACTTATTTCTCTCATGCGCGCATGTTTCTGTTGCTTTCTTTGTCATGCGCTGAGTATATATTTAACTCTTCTGCTTCCAGTGTTTAGTGAACGGTGGAAGCAGAGCTCTGCGTTATCTGGTAATGTTATTTGGGAAAGTATGCATGTTGAATTTGAAATATTCGATATTCACAATATTTTTCAAATTTTACATCGTCGTCAAAATTATTGCAATATTATCGCTAATGTTCGATATATCGCCCAGCCCTAACTCGCACAAAAAATTCCTATTGAGCTCACTTAGCACAGCGCTCGTGGCTCAAGAACAGCCACGAACAGCTCCAGTTCGAGACTACGATCAACGGCTCCACAACGGATCAAGTCCAGACCGAATTTCCCGAACTGAAATATTGTGGGCGGGGCTAAATTCGGCTGGCATCCAGGCTAGCAGTGAACCAAAGATGGATTCAAAAACGCGGTTTGAAATCACCGGTGTTTCTGATGTCACAAACTACCTTGTAACCAATCACGTCCAAATATGGGCGGGGCTTTCGCATATCATTAACTAATCTCTGAAGCAGGAGCGTCTCAAGAGAAGCCGGTTATCCCGCTATATTTTTCTGTTGATATGAAAAATCGGGTACGTTTAGCAATATAGCAGGTGATTTATGTATATGATGTATGTTACGATGTTATGATGAACTATTATGCCGATCTGAGTTGTTCAAAGCGTTTGTATGGATATTGACATGGTTTGTGTAACATTTGCAACACATTATTAGCTGTTTAACAGTCAAGCAAAAGGACTGTCACCGTCCCACAGGTGGGACGCCTGGCGCTCTTTTTTTAATCGCCTTTTTCATATCATATCTTTGAGTAATTGTCATAAATTAGGTATCAAAAATTCATCCTGTGAAAACCATTTTGAAATCGGAAGTTGCATTAGCAAGGAAACAATACTCTAAATTCTTCTAGCGGGTTCCTCCCCCTAGTGGGCTGTGTTTCATATTACAAAATGGATTTTTAACTACTTTATTATAAAAAACATTTTTAAACTTGACAAAACACATATCGTCGGAAAGGTCTGAGTCTCAAGGTTCCATATTTGGTGACTGTTTTGTGATGGAAGTGATATTTGGACAGAAATTTACAAGAAAAGGCATAAAAAAAACAATCAATAGAATGTGTTTGACACCCGGTGGCTATTCTTGGTACAGCGCCTAAACAAAATCTCATGGGAACTTTATTTTTTGTGATATCAACTTCAAATTTGGAACACAACCTGATTAGACTTATGGCTTTGATTTTATAGTAATTTTAAAGTAAAAAAATATTTTGTAAGCAGTATTTTTCATTTACAGTAAATTTAAACTTCCATAACTTTTTCATACTTAAATATTTTCAACTGATTCCACTTCCGCAATAATCTGCTTGGTGTCTTCTTTAAAACAAGACACTCTGCAAGAAATTTTGGTCTATAATCCAAAGCATTCTTAAATTAAAGGGTTATTAGTAAAGAGCGCCATTGTGTTGGGATTGAGTTTATGTGAGAGGGTAATTTCCATATTAATGAATCCGCGAATACTAAATGAAGCAAGATCCTTCAGATTCCCAGATCCATGTTGGTGTTTCTTCTCTTCAGTTTACCCCACTCAGTTTCTATATGGTTCAGGTCAGGCACTGGGGTGGCCATTGCAGATGCTTGGTTTTGTGGTCAATCACCATTTTTGTTTTGATTTTTATGTTTATTTTTGGATCACTGTCCCGTTGGAAGATCCAAACATGGCCTATTATAAGATTTCTAGCACAGGCTGTCAGGTTTTGATTTTGTATCTGATGGTATTTGATGTGTCTAAACAAGATGTCCAGGACCTGTGGCAGAAAATTAGGCCCACAGCATTAAAGATACAGCAGGATTTCATTTGACTCATGGGGTACTTTTAAATCCCTGTGTGCACCAAACCAATATTAAGTGTTTGCTGACAAAAAAGCCGTTTTTTTTTTAGTTTCAAGCCTCAACATCAAAAGTTTTCCAGGCGTTTGATGGTCAGATGAGACCAAAATAAAGCTGGAAAACACCAGAGGTGGGTTTGGCATACACAGAAGACCTCATCCCCACTGTGAAGTATAATGGTGGGTTTTTAATTCTGTGGGGCTAAATTTCTTCCTAAGGAACAACTTGTTAGGATACAGTCACGGTATCATAAACTCCACCGAGTACCAGCAGATATTAAATTCACACCTGACTGACCCTGACAGGAGGCTTAAACTGGGCCATGGTTGGATCTTCCAGCATGGCAATGATCCAAAGCACATCTCAAAATAAACAACAGAACAGTTCACTGACCACAGAATGAAGATTTGGCCATGGACACAGCAGGCCTCGACCCAAACCCCTTCAAAAGCCTGTGGGATGAGCTGAGGAAAAGAGTCCACACAAGGAGCTCTGAATCTACAGGAGAAGCTCCAAAGCGGTTCTCTTGGCAAAGTAAAGTTGCACAAATTGTAATCCAAATAGGGGTCATGAACTTCATTGTTTTATGTTTCCTGGGGTGCACTTATAATATTAGTATGATTTTGATATCACAAATTGTCATAATTTAGAAATAAAAGGTATTTTTCCTTGGTCACAGCCTCTGATTTGAAGGGGAGTAGGATGTCAGTGTAAACGGTCACTGCTGTGATTGGCTGCTGTGAGACTTCAGTGTAAACGCCCACTGCGGTGATTGGCTGCTGTGAGACTTCAGTGTAAACGCTCACTGCTGTGATTGGCTGCTGTTAGACTTAAGTTTAAACGCCCACTGCTGTGATTGGCTGCTGTGAGACTTCAGTGTAAACGCCCACTGCTGTGATTGGCTGCTGTGAGACTTCAGTGTAAACGCCCACTGCTGTGATTGGCTGCTGTTAGACTTCAGTTTAAACGCCCACTGCTGTGATTGGCGCTGTGAGACTTCAGTGTAAACGCCCACTGCTGTGATTGGCTACTGTTAGACTTCAGTGTAAACGCCCACTGCTGTGATTGGCTACTGTTAGACTTCAGTGTAAACGCCCACTGCGGTGATTGGCTGCTGTTAGACTTCAGTGTAAACGCCTCTGCTGTGATTGGCTACTGTTAGACTTCAGTGTAAACGCCCACTGCTGTGATTGGCTGCTGTGAGACTTCAGTGTAAACGCCCACTGCTGTGATTGGCTGCTGTTAGACTTCAGTGTAAACGCCCACTGCTGTGATTGGCTGCTGTTAGACTTCAGTGTAAACGCCCACTGCTGTGATTGGCGCTGTGAGACTTCAGTGTAAACGCCCACTGCTGTGATTGGCTGCTGTGAGACTTCAGTGTAAACGCCCACTGCTGTGATTGGCGCTGTGAGACTTCAGTGTAAACGCCCACTGCTGTGATTGGCTGCTGTTAGACTTCAGTTTAAACGCCCACTGCTGTGATTGGCTGCTGTTAGACTTCAGTTTAAACGCCCACTGCTGTGATTGGCTTCTGTGAGACTTCAGTGTAAACGCCCACTGCTGTGATTGGCTGCTGTGAGACTTCAGTGTAAACGCCCACTGCTGTGACTGGCTGCTGTTAGACTTCAGTGTAAACCCCACTGCTGTGATTGGCTGCTGTTAGACTTCAGTGTAAACGCCCACTGCTGTGATTGGCTGCTGTTAGACTTCAGTGTAAACGCCCACTGCTGTGATTGGCTCCTGTGAGACTTCAGTGTAAACGCCCACTGCTGTGATTGGCTGCTGTTAGACTTCTGTGTAACCCCACTGCTGTGATTGGCTGCTGTGAGACTTCAGTGTAAACGCCCACTGCTGTGATTGGCTGCTGTGAGACTTCAGTGTAAACGCCTCTGCTGTGATTGGCTATGTTAGACTTCAGTGTAAACGCCCACTGCGGTGATTGGCTGCTGTGAGACTTCAGTGTTCCACTGATGTGATTGGCTGCTGTTAGACTTCAGTGTAAACGCCACTGCTGTGATTGGCTGCTGTTAGACTTCAGTGTAAACGCCACTGCTGTGATTGGCTGCTGTGAGACTACAGTGTAAACGCCCACTGCTGTGATTGGCTGCTGTGAGACTTCAGTGTAAACTCTGCTGTGATTGGCTACTGTTAGACTTCAGTGTAAACGCCCACTGCTGTGATTGGCTGCTGTTAGACTTCAGTGTAAACGCCCCTGCTGTGATTGGCTGCTGTTAGACTTCAGTGTAAACGCCCACTGCGGTGATTGGCTACTGTTAGACTTCAGTGTAAACGCCCACTGCTGTGATTGGCTGCTGTTAGACTTCAGTGTAAACGCCCACTGCTGTGATTGGCTGCTGTGAGACTTCAGTGTAAACACCCCTGCTGTGATTGGCTGCTGTGAGACTTCAGTGTAAACGCCCACTGCTGTGATTGGCTGCTGTTAGACTTCAGTGTAAACGCCCACTGCTGTGATTGGCTGCTGTGAGACTTCAGTGTAAACGCCCACTGCTGTGATTGGCTGCTGTTAGACTTCAGTGTAAACGCCCACTGCTGTGATTGGCTGCTGTTAGACTTCAGTGTAAACACCCACTGCTGTGATTGGCTGCTGTGAGACTTCTGTGTAAACGCCCACTGCTGTGATTGGCTGCTGTGAGACTTCAGTGTAAACGCCCTCTGCTGTGATTGGCTGCTGTGAGACTTCTGTGTAAACGCCCACTGCTGTGATTGGCTGCTGTGAGACTTCTGTGTAAACATATAGTCACTGGTTTGATTTACTGACACATAGACAACGAAACATCTGACACATGAATCATTATCAGAAATCACTGGTCTCAGATCAGCCATTAGAATTAACACGGTTAAATGTTGTGGAATTACTGTTGAGTCCATATCGCAAAAGTCAGTTTGCAAAGTTGCGCCAAAACTGCGAATGTAGCAAATACAAATAAATAATACTCAACTAAGACATTCACACTGGTGAAAATAAATAAGCACATCCCTAGCATTAGGATCCTTTGGAAGATAATGTTATTTTTAGTCCGTTTGTCTCTCCTCGTCATCTCACTAACACGCCAGTGGGCGGGGCCAAAGCTGTGATGATGAAGTGGGTGTTGATCTTATTCTGCAGAGGCGTTCTTTCACCATCTATTATAGGCTCATTCCACAACAAGTCGTTCTCTGGGCTTGGTTATAATACTCAAATAAAGGTTTATATTATTCATAGCAAATGCATGACAAGTCTTCATATTATGAAAACACACGCAGTTCAACATTTGTGCCATCAGACAATATAATGTGAGCCGGTCCTGTCCAAAAGCAAACCCTCCAGAACACGGACATTGTGCTGTAGTATTATAGCTCATTTGCATTTCCGAGCATAACCGTAAATGACCCACAGCATTGAACAACATAATCTGAGATAACAGGCAAGACTGGGAACAATTACTGGGAACATCAAGAGCAGCTTATCCTGCTCCAGGCTCGAGATAGAGAACGGGTCAGGAATGGGTTTCTTTCAACATCCATTCCTGTTTTTTCCTCCAATACTGTGCGTTTGTTCACTCATGTGGCTAATGTGATGTCCTTCACACTTTATAATATAGCATAATATACACTCACCCAAAGGATTATTAGGAACACCTGTTCAATTTCTCATTAATGCAATTATCTAATCAACCAATCACATGGCAGTTGCTTCAATGCATTTAGGGGTGTGGTCCTGGTCAAGACAATCTCCTGAACTCCAAACTGAATGTCAGAATGGGAAAGAAAGGGATTTAAGACATTTTGAGCGTGGCATGGTTGTTGGTGCCAGACGGGCCGGTCTGAGTATTTCACAATCTGCGCAGTTACTGGGATTTTCACACACAACCATTTCTAGGGTTTACAAAGAATGGTGTGAAAAGGGAATAACATCCAGTATGCGGCAGTCCTGTGGGAGAAAATGCCTTGTTGATGCTAGAGGTCAGAGGAGAATGGGCCGACTGATTCAAGCTGATAGAAGAGCAACTTTGACTGAAATAACCACTCGTTACAACCGAGGTATGCAGCAAAGCATTTGTGAAGCCACAACACACACAACCTTGAGGCGGATGGGCTACAACAGCAGAAGACCCCACCGGGTACCACTCATCTCCACTACAAATAGGAAAAAGAGGCTACAATTTGCACAAGCTCTCCAAAATTGGACAGTTGAAGACTGGAAAAATGTTGCCTGGTCTGATGAGTCTCGATTTCTGTTGAGACATTCAGATGGTAGAGTCAGAATTTGGCGTAAACAGAATGAGAACATGGACCCATCATGCCTTGTTACCACTGTGCAGGCTGGTGGTGGTGGTGTAATGGTGTGGGGGATGTTTTCTTGGCACACTTTAGGCCCCTTAGTGCCAATTGGGCATGGTTTAAATGCCACGGCCTACCTGAGCATTGTTTCTGACCATGTCCATCCCTTTATGACCACCATGTTCCCATCCTCTGATGGCTACTTCCAGCAGGATAATGCTCCATGTCACAAAGCTCAAACATTTCAGTTGACTGAACTAAAATGGCCCCCACAGTCACCAGATCTCAACCCAATAGAGCATCTTTGGGATGTGGTGGAACGGGAGCTTCGTCCCCTGGATGTGCATCCCACAAATCTCCATCAACTGCAAGATGCTATCCTATCAATATGGGCCAACATTTCTAAAGAATGCTTTCAGCACCTTGTTGAATCAATGCCACGTAGAATTAAAGCAGTTCTGAAGGCGAAAGGGGCTCAAACACAGTATTAGTATGTGTTCATAATAGTCCTTTAGGTGAGTTTATATATGTAGGTAAATATTGCATCTTTCCTATATATTTTTGTATTATTTTATTGGTGCATTTGTTCCCATTGTTATATTGGTCCTTAAAGCAAAAACATTCCTTGACTTGTTACTGTTAATCCTTACACTAAAGATTTTGAATCATCTTGGCATCAATGGTTGAACTTAAGCTATGAGTGTTTAGCAATATCGCCCAGCCATATACACACCCAAACACACATATAAATCTGCTTAAGGGTTCAGAGAGCTGTTTTTCTGTTAGAAAATATTTAGCATATTTGTTTTCCTCAACTATATATATAGTCAAGTCTGCTGCTGAAACACACACACACACACATATGGCAGTAATCATGAGTAAGGGAGTGTGTGTGTGTGTGTTTGAATAAAATCAGATCAAGCTGTTTCTTTGGAGACGTGAAGAAACCAAAACCAACCGAATCCCTCCGGTCCAACATTACTCATAATAAAAACACCCCGCACAGCAACGATGACGATGAGTGATCACAAAGACAACAGCACACCTGCCAACAACATCCGGCCCGGACGGAGAATCTGAAGAATGAACTAAAGAACAGTTGAACAGAATGATCAGACAGTGCAACTTGGCCAGACATATAGCTTTGATTTTATAGCTATTTTAGAGTCAAATAAAATATACATTTTGCAAATTTTAGCAATAATCAGCGGCGTATCTTCTTTAAAAATAGACCAACGTTATGTCTGTATTCCAAAGCATTCATGAATTACATCCATCTATGCAGAGGTGGACAAAGAACACAACTCCATTACTCGAGTAAAAGTAAAAGTACAGTACTACTGGTCAAATATTACTCCACTACAAGTAAAAGTTCTAAAAACAGATTTTTACTTGAGTAAAAGTACAGAAGTATTTGCTTTTAAAAGTACATTTCATTTTTTTCATGTCAATGCATTATTTTATTATTGTTGTATAAATGCTAATGGTGGTTTAAACTAGTTAGTGATGCTAACTCCGACATGCTAGCATACGACTACCTTAAACTCATTTCAATACTTTTATAAAAGTAGCAAAGCTCTTTACAAAACTGCTGTCACTTTAAGGCTGAATGCACGGATCCAATACACTGATACACATCCCATATTCTCCAAACTGTTTACTCGTCTCTTTCTCCCAGACGTTTACATTTTTTAACATTTTATGAGACATGCATCAAGTGTATGCCAACTAAACGAATCAGAAACCTGAAACATGCTTTCTAAGTATGACCATGTGTGCACACACTGTGCCGAGGAACCGATCAGTGTACAAAAAATGTTGAGAAACTTCACATGACCCTACAAGAGTAATTACTGCAAAAAACTTTAACGTAAAGAAACTTTTAAAGAAGAAAAAAATCATCCACTGACTTTCAAAGCTGCTACAGAAATGACTTTCGACTTTGAGGACCTCAATAGAAATGTAGTGGAGTAAAAAGCACAATATTTGTCTTTCAAATGTAGTGAAGTTAAAGTAAAAGTTTCCCAAAAACATAATACTCCAGTAAAGTACAGATACTCAAAAAGTGTACTTAAGTACAGTACTCAAGTAAATGTACTTAGTTACTGCCCACCTCTGCATCTATGCGAAGGGGTTCAGCTTCTTGTTGTGCATCTTTCCTTTCAATAAAATCGCACTGGCTTTGTTGTGTTCTTATCTAACGCAATAACATTCAGACATTTATAAGTGTGCGTGAAGTGTTTTTGGGTCAAATACCATCGGGCGTCATGCTCTGCTCTCAGATGTTTTAAGTGACTTAGATTTACAGCGTAAACACAGACGATTGAGCAACTGAGCCCAGCAAACCACTCAAGACCTCCCTCGAGTTGAAACAGAGGTAACAGCCGCTCTTTACATTGCTTTG
Source organism: Gobiocypris rarus (assembly GCA_023029165.1). NCBI lineage: Eukaryota > Metazoa > Chordata > Actinopteri > Cypriniformes > Gobionidae > Gobiocypris > Gobiocypris rarus. Next base: position 2,266,290 of record CM040928.1, read on the forward strand.
CCTTATATAGAGCAGAATGCTGGGGTGTTTTACAGCTCCTGCCATGGGCTGATGGGATGCACTGTTTATATACATACACAAGGTGCATTTGAAGCCGTTTCTGAGTTCTGTTGCTGCGGCTGAAGCAGATGAGAGACAGACAGATAATGACGGCCCACCGGTTCACCAACACACATACTTCACTCATCACGTCACACCACTTACTCAGAGAAACCAGCTGTTTCTGACCAGTACTCCATCAAACACAATCTTTTCTCTCGCTGAAATTTGAGCAAAATTTGAGAATGTGATTTAAAAACAAACGGTATTTCAATTTTTTTTTTAAATTCAATAGCAACTCTAATGTAGAAATTAGACTTCTGTCATCATTTATTCACCCTCATGTCATTTAAAACATATTTTTAGTCCTGTAAAATGCAAAAGAAAATGCTTATAGCAGAATAAGCATAAGAATAAGCGGTTCATTAAATATTTTTTTCATGTGACACTATATATGATGCTTTGTGTAAGAACTGACACAGGGAGAATGTTCTGGAAGTGCAGACACATAGAAAAACATTTTCTGTAAATCATTATTTGTAATAAAGTGCATGGGTGAGTCTTATGATTCTTTTTATATTCTTCCATGTCATTTTTTTGTCCAAATGGGGTCAGAAAAATAAACATGTTTTCACTTTGACTTAAGATTACTTTTCTGATCACATTGGCTGATTTTTTTTTTCTCGTTTTGAGTAAAAACTCACTTAATTTTGATACGTTTCTCAGAAAACAAGACTCATTTTGCATTTGAGGTAAAATTGTATTATTATTTTTGTTCTACAGCAGGGTTGATGAAACTTGATTAAAAGCTAATAATTAATTAAATCATAAAAAAGTACAATTAAAATAAATATTTGTAAATAAAAACCTAATACAAAAAAAAATGGCACGTCACGTGACGATCAACAGACACGCGAATGTCGTTAAATTATTAAAATGTTAATTTAAAATCTCAGGTGGTATTTCAAGTCAATATTTTAAGCTAAATGGGTTATTGGTTTGTATAAAATAAATAAATAAAAGTTATTCGTTTTAAAGTTATAATTCACGCACGTCAGTTACAGCGGCGTGACGTCACGCGAAGCCGCAGCAGGTTAACGGCTCAGGTTAACGTCGTTTAACGGACTCACCTGAGATGTGGCACACGGTTTGGTAGTCGTCGCAGCAGTCGCCGCTCCTCCGGCAGTAAGTGTCGCAGTAACACACGGTTCTCCTCGCGCTCCTCTCCACACACTCGTTACTCCGTCCCGGACAGCATCTCGGTGTCGGTCTGTCTGCGCATCCCGCATCACACACTCCAGACACGCACATTACAAGCACAAACACCGCACAAACACGAGCTCCCGTTATTATCACCATCACGACGCCACAATAACCGCACTCGGGGTTCGCTCGAATACAAAACAGGCTGCTTTAAAGAACTTTCTGGTGGATCTGCGCACTTCAGAGGCAGCGAATGAGTGTGGCGAGTCCCAGCAGCATCGCTGAAGTTCATCTGTACTGAAGGTGCGTCCACACACAGCGCCGCCTGCAGGACGCGCACGCAATGACACCCTGTCTTTTGAGGAGAGATCCACACTTGAATGGCTATAATTGAAGAATGCTTTGGAATATACAACTAAATTTGGTCTTGTTTTAAATAAGACACTGGGAAGATTATTGCTAGAGTGAAAGTGCTTCAAAAACTGAACGTATGATAAAAGTAAGAGTGTGTTAAATGTACTGTAAAAGTACTGTACTACTTTATAAAAATAAAAAATATTTTACAGAATCAATTTTAAAATCAAAGTCATATGTCTAACCAAATTTGAAGTTGATATCACAAAAATTAAAGTCCCGGTGAGATTTTGTTTAGGCGCTGTACCAAAAATAGCCACCGGTTGTCATACACTCTTGAATTTAGTTTTGATGCATTCTCCGGTAACAAATTAACCCATTTCTGTCACTTCTACCACATAACAGTCTCCAAATATGAAACCTTGAGACTCAGACCTTTCCCACGATATGTGTTTTGTCGATATTAGAAAGTGTTTTGATTTATAAAGTAGTTGAAATACATTTTGTACTATGAAATCTGACTCCGCCCACTAGGGGGAGGAGCCAGTTAGAAGAATTTAAAGTACCGTTTCCATGGTAACGCAACGTCCAATTTCAAAGCGGTTTTCGCAGGATGAAGTTTGAGTCCGTAAGCTTTCGAATGATACCTAATTTATGATGATTACTAAAATGTGTTATATGAACAAAAAGCGTTAAAAAAAGAGCGCCAAGCCTAATGCTGAGCGTTTGGCGTGGTGGACGCGTTTTCGCCTCATTCGCGCGCCCAGTTCGTGATACGCGCGAGTGGTGCTTTTTGAAGCGATTTTGCGTCTGTCGCCCGATTTGAACAAACTGAACTTTGACATCTGTTCACGCCGCGTTAACCAATCAGCTGGCTTGCTACTGTCACGTGAAGTGGCGGATGAGAAACCCAGAGTAATTTAAAAATACCACCGTTATTGTGTAACATAATGTAGACTTGGGGAGAATGTAGTTGTGTAAAGCTCAAATATGTGGTTTATTTATAAAAAGAGCACCTATTTGAACATTTGGATTGTGAGATCCAGTCGATCAGCGGCGCTCAGTGCTCGTTAACCCGCCGAAAGCAGCCTTAAAGGGGTACTTCAGCGCTGGGAAGATTAATCTGTGTTTAAACTCGGTCATTAATGTAGTAGAAATGTGAAATTATTTTTGAATTTGGTGCCTTCTAGACTGAGAAAACACAGAAAATGTCTCATGTGGATGAAAGACAACAACTCCCAGAATGCACTTGTTTCGCTGCCCAACGAAGCCACTCCCCCACCGTCGTTTTCATTTTCATAATCAAAGATGCAAACTCCTTTTTGAGATCAAAATAGGTCACCTACGAGATTTGCGTAGATCTGATGAGAAAGCTGTTTTGGGGAGTGAGGGGGTCATTGTTTTGTTGTGAAGTGACATTACAAGGTAGTACAATTTTTTTAAATAAATTCATCTGTTTACTACGTTTGCCCCCGGTTTCACAGACAACGCTTAAGTTTAGGCTAAGCCCAGTCTTTGAAACCGGGCCATGGTCTTTTAATGTCTTAAAGACTTGGTCTCAGTACATAAAGCACGTTAAGCGATTTCACGTTTATCTTTTACAATGTTCCTGTTATTTGCATTTCTACAGCAACGCATGACAGATTTACAGTCAAATAAAGTCAGTTCTGCAAAGTTATGTTCTGATCTTTTCTCTTATTGTTATAGATTTAATGTTTCAAAATCCTTTTTTATGTTTTATAAAGGGTTTCTCTATCCACGCAATGTTTTCACCTATTTACCCCTCACCCGTTTGCATCCCTGCATAATAATAAAATCATTTCGTTCATTTAGAGAACAAACACTACAATTAAAAACTGAACGTGTCTGTTCAATATAATGCGAGTGTGTCGAACGAGAGTCACGGCACAAACTCCTCAGATTACATTCATCACGAGAGCTAAGAGCTGAGGTCAGCGCGGCAGTCGTTCACGGCGCGTGTGTTCAGATCATCCCTATGGAAGCTTACCTTTAATAGGAATTCATTTGAACAGTTCACACTTTGCTCCGCACCGCTCCGTTATGAATGCCCGAGCCGAGCGGCTGCGCTCATACACGTTCTGTGAGTGAGATCCCACCCCCATGGGCGGAACGAGCGCCCACTGCTGGCTGTAGTCTTCAGCCTCTTGCCAAAATTTTTTCCCAGAAATAAAATGCATAATTCTCTCATCTCAGGGGTGTATGAGGGGGGGAGCACGATCATTATTCGAATATACTCCCGGGTTATACAAAGCTTAATGCTAATCGCTGAAGAAACCCTATAACTCGGCTAGTCCTTCTGGCGTCTGCCGCTGGCTCAGATGTCTCTGTGGTGGTTAAACATAAGATATAATTCGAGATTTGATGTAACGGCCGATCTTTGCTCTCATGAATCTATAATTTGTTGCCTGCCAAATCGTTTTGACTGAGCAAAGTGAAGTTTCATAACTGTTTGACTGAATTGTTTGCTTTATTTCTTGTATAGCTTCTTATACCTTTTACTTATACTTTTATAATTACTGTTTTCGATGACTCCTTGAACGCTAGTCTATTTTGCTTCAAACGCTCGAGTTTATACGTGCGTCCAATTCGATGTCAAAATGTCCAAAGCATCCAACTAGACGCGATAGAATTTGACGCTATATTCGCATTTGGTGTGAACGCAGCATAACGGTGAGAGTTAAGGGTTTAAACCCATATCAAGACCTAGAATAGATTATCAAAAAATGCCAAACGTTGCACCTGTTTTTTTGCACCCATTCATCCTGAATATCTACCGTTGGATGGCATTTTTCCCCAATCCCTGATTGCGACTCCAAACTCCTAATACTCCTGGTGTGATCCTGGTCAAGACAATCTCCTGGACTCCAAACTGAATGTCAGAATGGGAAAGAAAGGGAAAAGACATTTTGAGCGTGGCATGGTTATTGGTGCCAGACGGGCCGGTCTGAGTATTTCACAATCTGCTCAGTTACTGGGATTTTCACGCACAACCATTTCTAGGGTTTACAAAGAATGGTGTGAAAAGGGAAAAACATCCAGTATGCGGCAGTCCTGTGGGAGAAAATGCCTTGTTGATGCTAGAGGTCAGAGGAGAATGGGCCGACTGATTCAAGCTGATAGAAGAGCAACTTTGACTGAAATAACCACTTGTTACAACCGAGGTATGCACCAAAGCATTTGTGAAGCCACAACACACACAACCTTGAGGCGGATGGGCTACAACAGCAGAAGACCCCACCGGGTACCACTCATCTCCACTACAAATAGGAAAAAGAGGCGACAATTTGCACAAGCTCACCAAAATTGGACAGTTGAAGACTGGAAAAATGTTGCCTGGTCTGATGAGTCTCGATTTCTGTTGAGACATTCAGATGGTAGAGTCAGAATTTGGCGTAAACAGAATGAGAACATGGATCCATCATGCCTTGTTCCCACTGTGCAGGCTGGTGGTGGTGGTGGTGTAATGGTGTGGGGATGTTTTCTTGGCACACTTTAGGCCCCTTAGTGCCAATTGGGCATGGTTTAAATGCCATGGCCTACCTGAGCATTGTTTCTGACAATGTCCATCCCTTTATGACCACCATGTTCCCATCCTCTGATGGCTACTTCCAGCAGGATAATGCACCATGTCACAAAGCTCCAATCATTTCAAATTTTTTTCAAATAATTTTTCCCCAATCCCTGAATGCGACTCCAAACTCCTAATACTCGTCACAAAACTCATCACTAAAGTCTCCATGAGCTGAACTGAGCGTCTCAAACACGTCTGATCTGAGATCAGCACTCTGAGCTGTGATTACACAACATCTGTTTGTTTCCTCATGGGTGATGGACGTGATAATTATATGATTGCGATGGGATTATGAAATACCCCCCACAGAGAGCGAGAACGAGCTGATACCAGCAGATAACTCGTGTAACGGAGTCAGATTGTCTGACAGAGATGGGAAAACATCACAGAACACTGAATAGGAAACAGATGGAACAGGGCATGTGTGTTGTGAAAGCGTTTGCTGCTAATCCGAGTTCAACAATTATGAAGTAACAAATAATATGAGAACAAAAAAACACTAGCACAGAAAAAGAAGCAAACTCTTACTCAGTACTAATATGTAGACACATTTACCTGAGGTGGAAAATTACATAAAATATTAATTTTTGTTTTATCAGCTAATGGTGTCAGAAAAAACAAACATGTTTTCCCTTTGAATTAAGATGATTTTTCTGTCCCCATGGCTGATATTGTTCTCGTTTTGAGCATAGACAGTTTTTGCATCTGAAATAAATGTATCCTGATATACAGTCCTGGTCTAAAATGTGGGAACATAAGATTATTAAATGTTTTGGACTGCTCACCAAGGCTGCATTTATTTGATTAGAAATACAGTAAAACGTGAACTTTAAAACAGCTGTTCCGCCACAGAATAAAACAATACAAATGCGACTTTTTATCGCGCAATTATGACTATATAACTCGCAATTGTGAGATAAAAAGTCACAATTATCTTTTAAAATGTTTTATTCTGTGGTGGAAACAAGCTTACATAGGTTTCTATTATAATATCATTTAAAATGTAATTTATTCCTGTGATCAAAGCTGCGTTTATTTGATCATAAATACAGTAAAATAGTGACATATTATTATAATGTAATTCAGCTGTTCTCAGTGTGAATATACAGTAAAATGTAATTTATTCCTGTGATTTTTATCATCATTCCTCCAGTCTTCAGTGTCACATGATCCTTCACTAATCACTCTCATATGAGGATCTGATGCTCAATTATTAATAATGGTTCTGATTTTTATCAATGTTGAAAACCATTTTTGTGGAAACTGATACATTTTATTTTCAATGATTCTTTGATGAAATTGAGCATTTATTTGAAATAGAATATTTTGTAACATTATAAATGTCTTCACTGTCATTTTTGATCATTTTAATGCATGCTGCTGAATAAAAATACCAGTCAAAAGTTTGGAAACTGTACTATTTTGACTATTACTGTACTATTAAGTCGCTTCTGCTCACCAAGGCTGCGTTTATATGATCTAAAATACATAAAATATAATGTAGATCAGCTGTTTTCTAAGTGAATATACAGTAAAGTGTAATTTATATCCTGTGTCTAAAGCTGAATTTATGACCAGTCTTCAGTGTCACATGACCCTTCTGATATGATGATGTCATGCTCAACACACAGTTATGATTATTATTAGTGTTTTTTTTTAAAGGATTATTTAATGAATAGAAAGTTCAGAAGAGCAGCATTGATCTGAAATATGAAGCTTTTGCAACATTATGAATGTCTATCACTTGATAAATTTAAGCATTCCTTGCTGAATAAATGTATTTAAGTTCTTTCCCAAAAAAAAGGGAAAAATTATTCTTACCGACCCAAACCTTTCTATTCATCAAATAGTCCTAAAAAAGTGTTTTACTCAACTGGTTTCAACTCTGATAATAATCATAACTGTGTGTTGAGCATGACATCATCATATCAGAAGGATCATGTGACACTGAAGACGGGAGTAATGATGATAAATTCAGCTTTGATCACGGGATATAAATCACACTGCACTATATATTCACATAGAAAACAGTTACTTTAAATTATAATAATATTTCACGATAATTACAGATTTTTTTGTATTTTTAATAACATAAACCCAGCCTTGGTGAGCAGAAGAGACCATTAAAACATCTTAATGTTTCCAAACTGTGGTACTGTAAGACTCTTTAGATATTTGTGCACAGATTGCAGTGTAGAAGCTCAGAGGTCAGAGGTCACTCACTGTCTGTCTCTCTCTCAGGCATGAATGCGATTACTCGCGCACCAGAGCTCATGTATGCGTGCGCTCATTTCCAGGACGGCCACCGTAAAACATCTGCTGGTGGGAGTTTTCCTGTGACGACAGCATTCAACAACAGACGGATACGAGGACACCGGTGAGTCTCACAGATCTGGAGAATCACACACACACTCACAATCACACACTCTCTCACACACACACAAACACACACACACACACTCACAATCACACACACACACACACACACTCTCTCACACACACACTCACGTTTGTTTTTGAAATGTGGGGACATTCCATAGGCGTAATGCATTTTATACTGTACAAACCGTATTTTCTATCCCCCTACACTGCCCCTGCCCCTAAACCTACCCATCACACACACACACACTGCCCCTAAACCTACCCATCACACACACACACACACACACACACACACACACACACACACACACACACACACTACCCATCACAGGAGACTGCAGTTTACGTTTGTGAAAAAACCTCATCCTGTGTGATTTATAAGCATTTTGAAAAGTGAGGACATGGGAACTTCCTCATATTTCACCCTCTTTTGTAATACCTGTGTCATACCCATGTCATTATACACATTTGTGTTCTGATATTTCACAAAAACATGCCCACTCACACACACACACACACACACACACACACTCACTCTCACACACTCACACACACTCTCACAAACACACACTCACTCACTCACTCCCTCACACACACTCACACACACACTCACACACTCACTCTCTCACACACACACACACACACACATCTGTCTGTCTGTCAAATTTTACTGAGATCTGAACAAGACTAGATTTGATAAAAAAAGAGGGAGAAAGGGATTCCTTTCCAAACAAAGAGCTATTGTAGCAGGACATAAAGAGACAAGGAATCTCTCAACTGTGTGTGTGTGTGGTGTGTGTGTGTGTGTGTGTGTGTGTGTGTGTGTGTGTGAGACAAACAGGAGACGGAGACACTGGGAAGAAAGAGCTCAAACAATCCTTCATTCTGCCAGAGAATCTGCCCCATACTCAACTATTGTTATTCGCGTCTCATTTCAAAGGCCGCGTCCTCCGGAGGTCACATCTGTCAGACGCATACCAGGAAACCTGTCAGATGGTGTTATTAGTATCTTATACAATTAATGTGTTTTTATAATAATGTTATATTTTTAATTATAATTAAAAATATAAATGTTATATAGTGCATAGATTTAGCAAAATAGTGACAGATTGATTGTCTTAAAATAACACACACTCTCACTCACAATCAAACACGCACATACTCACTCACACTTTCACACACACTCATGCACACACACACACACACACTCAAACACGTACATACTCACACTTTCACACACACAAGCTTACACACACTCACTCAAACACGTACATACTTACACACACACTCGCACAATCTCACACACACTCACACATACATACTCTCACACTCACTCAAACACGCACATACTTACACACACATACTCTCTCACAAACACTTTCACACAGACACACTCACTCAGACACACACATACTCACACACACTCACTCACTCACTCACTCACTCACTCACTCACACACACACTCACTCACTCACTCACTCACACACACACACACTCACTCACTCACTCACTCACACACACACTCACTCACTCACCACCACCACTCACACACACACTCACACACTCACACACTCACTCACACACTCACTCACCCACTCACCACCACTCACCACTCACACACACACTCACCACACTCACACACACACTCACCACTCACTCACTCACACACACTCACTCACTCAGACACACACTCACTCACCACACACACACACACACACTCACTCACACACACTCACTCACCACACACACACACACACTCACACACACACACTCACACTCACTCACTCACACACACACACTCACACACTCACTCACTCACACACACACTCACTCACTCACTCACTCACACACACACTCACACACACTCACCACTCACTCACACACACACTCACTCACACTCACTCACTCACACACACACACACTCACTCCACTCACTCACACACACACACACTCACTCACTCACTCACACACACACTCACTCCACCACTCACACACACTCACTCACTCACTCACCACCACCACTCACCCACACACACTCACTCACTCACCACCACTCACACACACACACACTCACTCACACACACACTCACCACCCACCACTCACTCACACACACACTCACCACTCACACTCACTCACACACTCACACACACACTCAGACACACACTCACTCACACTCACACACACACACCACTCACACACACACACTCACCACACACACACACACACACTCACACACTCACTCACTCACTCACCACTCACCACACACACACTCACACACACACACTCACTCCTCACTCACACACTCACTCACTCACCACCACCACACACACACACACACACACACACTCACCACCACCACCACCACTCACACACACACACTCACTCACTCACCACCACTCACCACCACTCACACACTCACTCACCACACTCACTCACCACTCACCTCACCACTCACCACCACTCACTCACTCACCACTCACCACCACTCATTCACATACACACACACACACACACACACACTCACCACTCACTCACCACTCACTCACCACTCACCACTCACCACTCACTCACCACACACTCACCACTCACTCACTCACACACTCACCACCCACTCACTCACCACTCACTCACTCACCACCACCACCACCACTCATTCACATACACACACACACACACACACACCACCACCACCACCACTCACACACACACACTCACCACTCACACACACACTCACTCACTCACTCACCACTCACTCACCACTCACTCACTCACCACTCACTCACCACCACTCACTCACCACTCCACCACTCACTCACCCACTCACCACCACCACCACTCACACACACACACACTCACACACTCACCACCACCACTCACCACACACACACTCACTCACACACTCACCACCACTCACTCACCACCACCACTCACCACCACTCACACACTCACTCACCACCACCACTCACTCCACCACACACACACTCACTCACTTACACACACACACTCACTCACTCACACACACACTCACTCACCACCACACACACACACTCACTCACTTACACACACACTCACACACTCACTCACTCACACACACTCACTCACTCACTCACTCACTCACTCACTCACCACCACTCATTCACATACACACACACACACACACACACACACACTCACTCACTCACTCACACACACACACTCACCACTCACCACTCACCCACCACTCACCACACACACACACTCACTCACTCACACACCCACTCACTCACTCACTCACTCACTCACCACTCACCACCACCACCACCACCCATTCACATACACACACACACACACACCACTCACACCACTCACCACCACCCACCCACCACTCACACACACACACTCACTCACACACTCACTCACTCACACTCACCACCACCACTCACCACCACCACTCACTCATTCACTCACCCACCCACCACTCACCACCCACCCACCACACACACACACACACTCACTCACACACACTCACTCACTCACACACTCACTCACTCACTCACCACTCACCCACCACTCACTCACCACCACTCACACACACTCACTCACCACCACCACCCACCACACACACACTCACTCACTTACACACACACTCACTCACCACTCACACACACACTCACCACTCCACCACACACACACTCACTCACTTACACACACACTCACACACTCACTCACACACACTCACTCACTCACCCACTCACTCACCACTCACCACCCACCACCCACCACCACACACACACACACACTCACTCACTCACACACTCACTCACCACTCACACACACACTCACACACTCACCACCACTCACACACACACACACACTCACTCACCCACCACTCACACACACACACTCACCACTCACTCACACACTCACCACCACTCACTTACACACACACTCACTCACCACCACCACTCACACACACACTCACCCACTCACACACACACTCACTCACTCACACACACACACTCACTCACCACCACTCACACACACACTCACTCACCACACACACACACTCACTCACTCACTCACTCACACACTCACTCACTCACACACTCACTCACTCACTCACTCACCACCACTCACTCACTCACTCACTCACTCACTCACTCACTCACTCACTCACACACACACACACACAAATATACTCACACACACATATGCTCTCACACACAGTCACACACACGCTCACTCTCTCACACACACTTTAATACACACACTCACTCTCACACACACTCACTCACTCACTCACTCACTCACACACACTCACTCACTCACTCACTCACTCACACACACACACAAATATACTCACACACACATATGCTCTCACACACAGTCACACACACGCTCACACACACTCACTCTCACACACACTCACTCACTCACACACACATACACAGTTACACACGCTCTCACACACACACTCATTCACACACACACACACATACACAGTTACACACGCTCTCTCACACACACCACACACTCTCTCTCTCTCTCTCTCACACGCACTTCACACACACACACTCACTCTCTCACACACACACACATACACAGTTACACACGCTCTCTCACACACACCACACACTTGCTCACACACTCTCTCTCTCTCTCACACACACCACACACTTGCTCACACACTCTCTCTCTCTCTCACACGCACTTCACACACACACACTCACTCATACAATAATCTCACAGCTGATTTAACTGTGAAAATAAAATCATTTTATTAGCACATTAGCATTTAGTAAGAAGCCTTGGCTCCAGATCTACTAAGAAAAAAAAGGCAAGAACATACATGACACAAACAATCCCACAGAATATTGCTAAAGGGCCCAATAACACACACACTAGCACACACATATCAACACTGAAGCATGTGCTGCGACAACACGAGATCCGTCCAGGCGGGATTCTGCCCTCTAGTGGTCAGCAGCAGCACTGCACACTCAATTAGCATCAATAATTACAATATGTGACACTATTCCACCTCATACAAGAGAGAACGGACAGATACCGACACACACACACACACACATCTGGAGACTCATGCTGCAAGGACTGAAGGGTTTACACAGAAAACATCACACGTATTCAGATCCGCTCCGTGGGGAACCTGCTCTGTAATCCGACACATTTACAGCAGCTCCTGTACATTCACTCAATCCATATTCTTCCAGTGTAATCGACTGCATCTGATATTGCACATGGACCGATACAGCAGGTCTGAGATCAGCGCACGGATGCTTCAAAAGAATGATTAAAATGTCTGTTGTTCAGAAAAATAAAGAGTTTAATGGTTAAAGGCACATGTGCAACTAAACATGGAAATAAATATAAAAAACACCCAAATCAATCAATAAAAAATGCTTTTACAAATGTAAAAATATTTTAAAACATTTTTAAGTAGAAATGTCATAAGCAAAAATATATATATATATATTTTTTGTTAAAAAAAATCATAAAGTATTATGGAATGATCTGCAGTTAAATTTCTCTTTAAATGTAAATATATCTATAAATATTGATATACCCTCCAATATGTAAATATTCCTACACTACTACACTTTACTCCAGGGGATTTCTCTGGCTCAATTATCACCGCTGATTCCCACGTCTGTTAACGTAAGTGTGTGTGAGTGTGAAAGAGAGTGTGAGTGAGTATGTCTGTGCATGTGTGTGTGAGTGTGTATGTCTGTGTCAAGAGAGTGTTTGTCTGTGTGTGTGTGTGAGAGTAAGAGAAAGATAGAGTGTGCGCCTGTGTGTCTGGTTAGAGTGTCTGTGTTAGTGTGTGTGTGTCTGTATCTGTGTGTGTGTGTGTGTGTGTGAGTGAGAGAGAGTGTGCGCCTGTGTGTTTGTGTTAGAGTGTCTGTGTGTGTGTGTGTGAGTGTGTGTGTCTGTATCTGTGTGTGTGTGTGTCTGTATCTGTGTGTCTGTGTGTGAGTGAGAGTGTGCGCCTGTGTGTTTGTGTTAGAGAGTGTCTGTGTTAGTGTGTGTGTGTGTGTGTGTGTGAGTGAGAGTGTGCGCCTGTGTGTTTGTGTTAGAGAGTGTCTGTGTTAGTGTGTGTGTGTCTGTATCTGTGTGTGTGTGTGTGTGTGTCTGTATCTGTGTGTGTGTGTGTGTGTGTGTGAGTGAGAGTGTGCGCTGTGTGTTTGTGTTAGAGTGTCTGTGTGTGTGTGTGTGTGTGTCTGTATCTGTGTGTGTGTGTGTCTGTATCTGTGTGTGTGTGTGTGTGTGAGAGTGAGAGTGTGCGCCTGTGTGTTTGTGTTAGAGTGTCTGTGTTAGTGTGTGTGTGTGTCTGTATCTGTGTGTGTGTGTGTGTGTGTCTCTGTGTGTGTGTGTGTGTGTGTGTGAGTGAGAGTGTGCGCCTGTGTGTTTGTGTTAGAGTGTCTGTGTTAGTGTGTGTGTGTGTGTGTGTGTGTGTGTCTGTATCTGTGTGTGTGTGTGTGTGTCTGTATCTGTGTGTGTGTGTGTGTGTGTGTGTGTGTGTGTCTGTATCTGTGTGTGTGTGTGTCTGTATCTGTGTGTGTGTGTGTGTGTGTGTGTGTGTGTGTGTGTGTGTGTGTGTGTGTGTGTGAGTGAGAGCCTGTGTGTTTGTGTTAGAGTGTCTGTGTTAGTGTGTGTGTGTGTGTCTGTATCTGTGTGTGTGTGTGTGTGTGTGTGTCTGTATCTGTGTGTGTGTGTGAGAGTGTGTGAGAGAGAGACAGAGTGTGCCTGTGTGTTTGTGTTAGAGAGTGTCTGTGTTAGTGTGTGTGTGAGAGAGAGAGAGAGAGAGTGTGCGCCTGTGTGTGTGTGAGAGAGAGTGTGTGTGTGTGCTTGTGAGTGTGTGTATGTAAGAGAGTGTGTGTGTGAGTGAGTGTGCGTGTGAGAGAGAGAGTGTGTATGTAAGAGTGTGAGAGAGTGTGTGTATGTAAGAGTGTGAGAGAGTGTGTGTATGTAAGAGTGAGTGTGCGTGTGAGAGAGAGAGTGTGGTTATTTTCTCTTTAGGTTCGTTAAATCCAAAGTTAAAGCATTAATATATTAATAAACATAAAATCTGTTTAATTTGTCACTTGCATTGTTTACAGTTAATGTGGCTACAGTATTTCTAAGGCGTCTGTATGAAATAAAATGATTATTTTTAAAATATCATGTTTCAAGGCAGAGCTGATGTCAGCCGAGGTTCATCACGTATTCCTCACACAGTGACGCCGTCTCTTCTTCCCTTCACTCGGTCTTCCAGACTTTGTTTAGGAGCTTCACAACCTCCTCATAGATGATGAAGACGATGGCCACGTCCAAACACACTCTCCCCAGCCGAGGGACGGTGCCTTTGTAGAACCTGTACGAGATTAATAACATTAATAACTGGAGCACAGGCCAACAGCGCACACATACTCACACACACACTCTCTTACACACACACACACACACATACTCTCACACACTCTTACACACACACACATATTCTCACACACTCTTACACACACACATACTCTCACACACACATACTCTTACACACACACACACACACACACTCTTACACACACACACACACACACACTCTTACACACACATACTCTCACACACACATACTCTCACACACACACATGTTTGTTTTTGTGAAACGTGGGGACATTCCATAGGCGTAATGCATTTTATACTGTACAAACCGTATTTTCTATCCCCCTACACTGCCCCTGCCCCTAAACCTACCCATCACACACACACACACACACACACACACACACACACACACACACACTGCCCCTAAACCTACCCATCACACACACACACCCACTGCCCCTAAACCTACCCATCACAAACACACACACACACACACACACTGCCCCTGCCCCTAAACCTACCCATCACACACACACACACACACACACACTGCCCCTGCCCCTGCCCCTAAACCTACACACACACACACACACACACACACACACACTGCCCCTGCCCCTAAACCTACCCATCACACACACACACACTGCCCCTGCCCCTAAACCTACCCATCACACACACACACACACACACACACACTGCCCCTGCCCCTAAACCTACCATCACACACACACACACACACACACACTGCCCCTGCCCCTAAACCTACCCATCACACACACACACACACACACACACACACACACACACACTGCCCCTGCCCCTAAACCTACCCAACACACACACACACACACACTGCCCCTGCCCCTAAACCTACCCATCACACACACACACACACACACACACACACACTGCCCCTAAACCTACCCATCACACACACACACTGCCCCTGCCCCTAAACCTACCCATCACACACACACACTGCCCCTGCCCCTAAACCTACCCATCACACACACACACACACACACACACTGCCCCTGCCCCTAAACCTACCCATCACACACACACACACACACACACACACACACACACACTACCCATCACAGGAGACATGCTGCATTTTTACTTTTTCAAAAAACATCACTTAGTGTGATTTATAAGATGTTTTCCTCATGGGGACCAAAAAATGTCCCCACAAGGACAAGGATTTCGGATATTGCCATCTTTGTGGGGACATTTTGTCCCCATACCGTAGGGATTACCAGTCCACACACACACACACATACTCTCACACACACACACATACTCACACACACACACTCTTACACACACACGCACGCACACACACACACTTACACACACACGCACGCACGCACACACACACACTCTTACACACACACATACACTCTTACACACACACACATACTCTCACGCACACATACTCTCACTCAAATTCTTACACACACACACACACTCTAACACACACATACTCACACACACACACACACACTTTCACACACACATACTCACACACACATACTCTTACACACAACCACTCTTACACACACACACACACACACACGCACGCACACACACACACTCTTACACACACACACATACACTCTTACACACACACACACACCCTTACACACACACACACACACCCTTACACACAAACACACACTCTTACACACAAACACACACTCTTACACACACACACACACACACACACACACACACACACACACACACACACACTCTTACACACAAATTCACACTCTTACACACACACACACACTTACGCTGCTGGTCCTTCATGCCGCATGATCTTCATGGCACAATCCATCGTGTTTTTATACTTATGAGCTTCCAAACCCTAAAAAAAAACCCACTTTCATTAAAACGTCAAATGCTAATAATCCTTTATTTCCAATAGAAATATACAGGCATATAATTCACTTCACAAACTTTAATCTATAACTGCAAAACAATTGTGTGTATACAGTAGAGCGATAATGGCATATCATTTAAAACAGAAGATGATGTATTGCAGATGTCAGGATTAGAAAAGCATCATTTGTGAGCGTTGTAATGCAGAACATCATTGACTGTAGTGCAGCCGGACTCATGCAGTGCTGATCAGAGGCCTGTGTACCTGCATCCTGGTCTTAATGACGTCCAGCGGCGTGTTTCCAAACACACTCGCCGCTCCAGCGACCGCACCAAACGCACCGGTGATGATGGGGTTGATGGATTTGTTGGGGTTATCCCCTAGAAAACAAAAAATAACCCATGAGACCACAGATGAGCCGTCAGTCACTGAATCCCTTCAGCCAGCAGAGGGCAGTGCTGCTCTCCAAACACACACACACCTTTGTACCAGTTCCTGAGAGAGGTCATGACGAAGAATCGGATGGCCTGATTGGATCCTTGTTTGAGGACGGTCGCTGTCAGGCCTTGATACGTCCCTCTGATCCCTGAGAGGCACAGCGAGCGTTAGGAGCATTACTGACACGCTATAAACACACGATCATCTGCATCAAATCACTTCACTGTAAATCACACTTCTCTTCAAGAGTGGCAAATCTGAGATGAAAAAATGTGATTTATAAAAATAATATAAAAGCTCCAGCATCCCAGTGACTCCCATAGGACAATTGGCTTGAAAAAAATTAAATACAATTGACAAATAAAATAAGTAAGCAAGCAAATAAAATAAAATCTCCAGCATTCACTTGAGCCTATATATGACGAGTCGTTTTGAATATATGCAATACATGGATGGGAAAGAAAACACTCACTCACACACACACAAATACTCATTCTCACTCTCACACACACACACACAATATATACTCATTCTCACTCTCACACACACACACACAAATATATACTCATTCTCACTCACACACACACACACACACACACACAAATACTCATTCTCACTCACTCACACACTCATTCTCACTCACTCACTCACACACACATATACTCACACACACACTCATTCTCACTCACTCACTCACACACACACATATACTCACTCATTCTCACTCACACACACACACACATATACTCACACACACACACACACATATACTCACTCATTCTCACTCACACACACACACACACACACACACACACACACATATACTCACTCACTCTCACACACACATATACTCACACTCATTCTCACTCACACACACACACATATACTCACTCACTCTCACACACACATATACTCACACTCATTCTCACTCACACACACATATACTCACACACACACTCATTCTCTCACACACACAGTCACTCACACACACTCGCTCTCTCACACACCCTCAAAGTCACTCACACACACTCACTCACACACACTCGCTCTCTCACACACACACAGTCACTCACACACATACTCACTCTCACACACACTCATTCTCTCTCACACAGTCACTCACACACACTCGCTCAATCACTCACTTTCTCACACTGTCACTCATACACACTCACTTTCTCACACACATACACTGACACACTCACTCACTCACACACACACACACACACACACACACACACACACACACACACACACACACACACACTATAAGGATGTATTGGCTCTTGTCGTGGGGAGAATTCAACAGAACGAGGAGAGTAGGAATAAGACGCCTTGTGATCCGGACACTGAGGTTTTCCCACAGCCCTGAGACGGATAGTCAAAACAAAGCTTGTGTTCTTCACCTTGAGTCCTGACGATCTCTCGCACTCCGTGGAAAAACCCTCGGTATTTGGGATTAGCGGAGGTTTGATCATGGATGAACTTCACCTGGAAACGTGAGAGATGAAGCACGTAAGATAAAACTGCCGCCGGATGTAACAACTTTAAACTGAATAACCTTTGACCTCACCTTTACCGTCTCCATGGGACAGACGATTAGGACGGCCTCCATCACTCCCGCGCCCAAACCGCACACTAAACCACGAGTGCTGTCCAGTTTCCCAAACTCATCCTTCATCTGGTTACTCAGGATTTCAAACACACCAAACCTGCAGACAGAGAAATGATATTACATCATCGTCATCATCACACAGCTCTGTTTTAAATGAAGCAGAGACTGAAGGTGATGCAAACATTAGAGAATAAAGCAGAGCTGGAGATTCTGAACCTCACAAACACACACACACACACACACACACACACACACACACACACACACACACACACACACACACACACACACACACACACACACACACACACACTACCCATCACAGGAGACATGCTGCAATTTTACATTTTCAAAAACATCACTTAGTGTGATTTATAAGATGTTTTCCTCATGGGGACCAAAAAATGTCCCCACAAGGACAAGGATTTTGGATATTGCCATCTTTGTGGGGACATTTTGTCCCCATACCGTAGGGATTACCAGTCCACACAAACACACACACACACACACACACACACACACACACACACACTGAATAACAGGGTTATTACAGCTACAACTAAAGCCAAAACCAGATTAAAAACAAAAATAGCACTTCTACTATATCTGCAATAAAATACACATAAATATAATAAAATTAAATAAAATAAACAAATAAAATAAAAAAGAATAAAAATAAATAAAATAAAATACATCGCTTTGACCAAGTAGTTTGGAAAATGAATGGAAAATAAAATAAATAAAAAATAAAATGGAATAAAAAAATATATATTTTATAAATAAATAAAATGAAAAACATTTTATAAAATAAAATTGAATGGAATATAAAATAAAATGGAATAAAATATAAAAAATAAAATTTGAATAAATAAAATATAAAACAAAATTAAATGAAAAAAAAAAATAGAATGAAATAAAAAATAAATAAAATAAAAAGGAATCAAATAAAATATAAAATAAAATGCATTCCTTTGACCAAGTAGTTTGGAAAATGGATGGAAAATAAAATAATACATAAATATTAAATAAATAAAATAAAATATAAAACAAAATAAAATGGAATCAAATAAAATATAAAATAAAATGCATCCCTATGATCCAACACAGTAGTTTTTATGAGTAAAATTATGAAAAAAAAATGAATCGGATACAAATCTTGACCAGAAAAAATGAAAACATGATTGCATGAACGTTTTAAATTCTTGTCATTGGCAAAAAAATCAGCAGAACAGAGAACTTCACACACTACAATGAATATTAAATATAAAATAACTGCTGATGAGCCACAAGTGCCGCCCCTCAGAGTCAGAAGTGCACTTCCTCCTGAATCAGCAGCAGCGCCGGCGGGGGGGTGGCCATTAGCAGCAGGAAGCAGCGCTGCGCTTTACTCCCTGCTCCGTGTTTTACAGACACCTTTATTAATGAGAGAGAGAGAGAGAGAGAGGGATGGCTGCAGGACGTTTATAGCCCTGAACTGAAGGAACACACAGGTACACAAACGGTCTGTCATTCTTCCTGAGCGCTCGACCCGTCTGACTGGATAACACTGGCATCATACAATTACTCTCTCTCCATATATATCAGACTCCACTGACTCAAATCATCCATCCCGCACCATTTACATAGCTTTTGACAGAATGCAACCGCCACTAACAGGACAGACACTGGCTGATCCCAGAACAGCACACTAGGACACTGCTGTCAGACAATAATCTCAAACACACACACATGCTGCAATAATCACACACAACCTCACAGTAAAGCACGCCAGAATCTGTGCTAAATAACACAAACCAAATACCAAATAATAAAAGGCATTGCTCAAGCAATTGCTTGATATATTATCTCATTGCTAAAATAAAAAAATACAAATAAAAGAATGCATTAAAAAAAAACAATTGCCTCAATAATTGACACAATCGTTTGTTTAAGAGAAAAGCATACCAGAATTAAAAAAAAACTATATATATATATTGATTATTGAATAAATGATTATTATCAGTGTATTTTTAAAGGATTATTTAATGACTAGAAAGATCAAAAGAGCAGCATTTATCTGAAATATGAAGCTTTTGTAACATCTAGTTTTGGGTCGGTAAGAATTATTTTATTAATTTTTTTGGGAAAGAACTTAAAGAAATGAATATGTTTATTCAGCAAGGATGCATTAAATTGATCAAGTGATAGACATTTATAATGTTACAAAAGCTTCATATTTCAGATAAATGCTGCTCTTTTGATCTTTCTATTAATTAAATAATCCTGAAAAAACTCTGATAATAATCATAACTGTGTGTTGAGCATCAGATCCTCATATGAGAATGATTTCTGAAGGGTCATGTGACACTGAAGACGGGAGTAATGATGATAAATTCAGCTTTGATCACAGGATATAAATTACACTTTATTATATATTCACACAGAGAACAGATGATCTACACTGGAATATTATTTCAATTTTTTTTACTGTATTTTTGATCAAATAAACGCAGCTTTTGCCTCAATAATTCACACACAATCTTTTGTTTCTGAGAAAAGCAAACCAAATCAAAGTTAAAAAAAGTGTATATATATATATATATATATATATATATATATATATATATATATATATATATATATATATATATATAATAAGATACTTATATTTAAAATAAGTATATATATATATATATATATATATATATATATATATATAATAAATAATGCATCACTTATGTCATTTGGCTAATTTGTTGCTGCAAAAAATAAAATAAAATAGAAAACCAAATCAAAATAAAATGGATAAACAGCATAAAGGAACGTATCTCTATAATATCTGTAAATGGCAGAAAGAGTGCGAGAAGTGCTGAATTCATCCACATGCTACTGTTTAATAATCGTACATTATCAGATCGGATGCATTGAATACTCATTACTATTCTTTTTTCTTCAAGTGCATGAAAAATGGTGCAGTATCCAACAATGCACAGATAAATCACTTATAATAAACACTGCAACATTGCATATAAAATAATAATAGTCCATTTGGATTTCATTAATTCAAAAATTGTGCAAAAATGTCTTAATTTTAGCAATCAAATAATGACCGGCTGATTTGATTTCCGGTTAATCACTGCAAATGGAGGATCCAGTTGAGTGTGTTGCATTGTGGGATACAGTCTTGCACACAGTGTTTTAAAAACTGCACAGAAAAAGCATTTAAGCGGCTCCGGCTCAGGGCTTGCTAGAAGCCAATCAGTGCGCCTATGTAATCTGTCGAATCGTTTTCAGGGCCTGATCGATGGTGTGGGTGTGGCGTTCTGGAAAACACAGCTGCGTTACAGTGAGACGGAGGTCGTAAATGCAATCTGGGCTGGATCCAGCGGTCAGTGTCACACACACAGCACAGACTCCATTAGTGGAGCGAACGCAAGGTCACCCGCTCAAAACCGGTCCAATCAGCTAATGACGGGAGCGGAGGAGAGGATAATCAATCTGGATGAAGGGACACACAGTCTGTACAGAGACACAAAACACCAGGCCACAACCGGTCTGGACTAGATCAGTTTACTGCTCTCATACGCATATATATATATATATAAAATCATGATGCTTAATTCCTCCTCCTCATTTGCAGCAGGTCTGATGTCAGTAAAGCATCATCACTCGCTTTGAATGTATTAATTCAAAATATTAATACAAAAGTTTACTGTATTAATGAAGTAAAACAAAAATGTATAAAAATATTGTATTAAAAAATTATAAAAATGATATACATAACACGATTGCTAAATTAATAATTGCAAAAGCACATAATAAAATTACTAAAACTTCAACTGAAATGAAAATGGAAAAATATAAAAATAATATCTAAAACTATAACAGTATATTAATAACAACATAAAAAATGTAAACTATTTATAGACATATTTAAACATAAAAATTACAAACATTTTAACTAATTAAATTACAATTAAAACAGAAAATATAAAAATAAAAACTATAATATATTAATGACCTAAATATAGATGTTTAAAATAATAATAAAAATGACAAAATCACAACAA
Organism: Gobiocypris rarus; assembly: GCA_023029165.1. Lineage (NCBI taxonomy): Eukaryota > Metazoa > Chordata > Actinopteri > Cypriniformes > Gobionidae > Gobiocypris > Gobiocypris rarus. Next base: position 2,289,211 of record CM040928.1, read on the forward strand.
AATGAAAAAACGTTAACTAAAATGAAAATATAAAAATAAAGTCTAATTCAAAATATTAATAAAAACTATAACAGCATATAAATGAACTAAAAATGATAATAGTCCTATAGAAAATTAGCTATGTAGACATTTTTTTAAATAATAAAAATGACAAAAAAAACTAAAATTAACAATAATAAAAACTTATTTAAATATGAATAGAAACTATAACAGCATATAAATGAACTAAAACAAGAATGATAACTATTTAGAAATATTTTTAAAAAACTAATAAAAATTATAAAAACAATAACATTTCAAACATTTTAACTAAACTTAATAATAATAAAACCTCATAAAAATATTAATAAAAACTATAACAGCATATAAATGAACTAAAATTATAACTATATAGACAAAATATAGTCATATATATAGAAAATCATTTTTTTTAAATTGATTTAATTAAAATGAATAATAATAAAAACTATAAAAAATACTAATAAAGATTTAAAATATGAATAAAAACTATAACAGCATATAAATTAACTAAAATTATAACTATGTAGACAAAATATAGTCATATATATATAGAGAGAAAATGAACTATATAAAATTTTTTTTTATAAATAATAAAAATGACAAAAACAATAAAATTATTTAAAAACTAACTAAAATGAATAACAAAAACTTATTTAAATATGAATAGAAACTATAACAGTATATAAATGAACTAAAACAAAAATAAATAACTATATAGAATATGTATATATATAAATGAACTATAGACATATTTAAAAAATAATAATAA
>CM040928.1:2300000-2312500 GCA_023029165.1 Gobiocypris rarus
GAGACAGACACAAGCAACGGACAGATGGGAAAACTGAGGAGAGACAGACACAAGCAGCAGACAGACGGGAAAACTGAGGGAGAGACAGACACAAGCAGCAGACAGACGGAAAACTGAGGGAGAGACAGACACAAGCAACGGACAGACGGAAAACTGAGGAGAGACAGACACAAGCAGCAGACAGACGGAAAACTGAGGAGAGACAGACACAAGCAGCACACAGACAGGAAAACTGAGGGAGAGACAGACACAAGCAGCGGACAGACAGGAAAACTGAGGGGGAGACAGACACAAGCAGCAGACAGACGGGAAAACTGAGGGAGAGACAGACACAAGCAGCGGACAGACGGGAAAACTGAGGGAGGGAGAGACACAAGCAGCGGACAGACGGGAAAACTGAGGGAGAGACAGACACAAGCAACGGACAGATGGGAAAACTGAGGGAGAGACAGACACAAGCAGCAGACAGACAGGAAAACTGAGGGAGAGACAGACACAAGCAGCGGACAGACGGGAAAACTGAGGAGAGACAGACACAAGCAGCAGACAGACGGAAAACTGAGGAGAGACAGACACAAGCAGCGGATAGACGGAAAACTGAGGGAGAGACAGACACAAGCAGCGGACAGACGGGAAAACTGAGGGAGAGACAGACACAAGCAGCGGACAGACGGGAAAACTGAGGAGAGACAGACACAAGCAGCAGACAGACAGGAAAACTGACGGAGAGACAGACACAAGCAGCGGACAGATCGGAAAACTGAGGGAGAGACAGACACAAGCAGCAGACAGACGGGAAAACTGAGGGAGAGACAGACACAAGAGCAAGTGATTGTGAACACTGATGAGTGGAGGAGAGCAGAATCACGGCGACGGCCCTCGGCCTCAGAGACGAGACGAGCACTCGCTGCACTTAATTGCAGCCTCCCGGCAAGACACACACACACACTTACAGCAATCGCTGTATAAAAGGCTTGAGTGCTGAAGAAAACACAATAGCAGGGATTTGACGGCTCTCCATTAGACAGAAGCACCGCAGGCGACCGCACATCTGACCCATCATGGCTGGATGAAATATATCAACAATATATCTGGATATATGGGCCAGTATTTAATATACAAAAGGGTTCTAGTTCTGAGAGCACATTGAAAAACTCCCCAAAAATATATATGTTTATGACTCAATATGTATTTTTCAACATACACATAATATGTGCACATAATACTCAATATTTATAGTTCTAATTTCTTAATATGTATGTAATTCCTCTGCAATTTCAACTAAACTGTCATTCAAAAAAACTAAGACAGTAAAATTAGCTAAAATATTAAAAACAATGGCGATTAATCGCATCCAAAATATATGTGTATTGCATAAAATTATGTATATTTGAATACACACACACAAACATTATATATTTAAGAAATATTTGCATGTATATACTGTATATATGTATATATTTATATAATATATATTATATTTAATGCTTATTATTTTGGTAACACTTTACAATAAGGTTGTATTAGTTAATGCATTAGTTAACATGAACTAATGATGAACTGCACTTATAAAGCATTTATTTATCTTTGTTAATGTTAATTTCAACATTTACTAATGCATTAATAAAATCTTGTTAGCATTAGTTAATGCACTGTGAACTAACATGAACAGCTGTACTTTTAACTAACGTTAACAAAGATTAACTAATACTGAACAGAGGTGTTGTTCATGGTTAGTTTATGTTAACTGATGCGTTAACTAATGTTAACTAATACAACCTTATTGTAAAGTGTTACCATTCTTTTTATATAAATATTTAAAATCTTAAATACATACATACATGCATATAAATAACAACATACATATCCATAATTATATACAGTACACACACACACACATATTTGAACAGAAACCTTTATTTTGGATGCGATTCGTATAACAACATTTCATAATTTTTCATAAACATTAACCTTATAGAAAATTAGCTGTATTTACCTTAATATATATATATTTAAAATATCATATGAAAAATGCTACACAGGAAATAAACAAATTTTGAACGATGGCGCCAATTAATAATTTTTTATATGATTCCCTGAAATGAAACATTTTTGCAAGTGAGCTGATTATTTATATCATTTCATTAAAATATAATATTTAAGTGTTGTTATACATTTTCAAAATATGGTTACACTTTATTTGGCAACTCTTTATTTTACAGCATCCGTTACATGTAGTACAGTGAGGAAAATAAGTATTTGAACACCCTGCTATTTTGCAAGTTCTCCCACTTGACAGAGATGACAGTGGAGGTGCATGTCCACTGTGAGAGACATAATCTAAAAAAAATTCAGAAATCACAATATATTATTTTTTTTAGTATTTATTTGTATGATACAGCTGCAAATAAGTATTTGAACACCTGTCTATCAGCTAGAATTCTGACCCTCAAAGACCTGTTAGTCTGCCTTTAAAATGTCCACCTCCACTCTATTTATTATGCTAAATCAGATGCACCTGTTTGAGGTCGTTAGCTGCATAAAGACACCTGTCCAGCCCATACAATCAGTAAGACTCCAACTACTAACATGGCCAAGACCAAAGAGCTGTCCAAAGACACTAGAGACAAAATTATACACCTCCACAAGGCTGGAAAGGGCTACGGGAAATTGCCAAGCAGCTGTTGGAGCAATCATTAGAAAATGGAAGAAGCTAAACATGACTGTCAATCTCCCTCGGACTGGGGCTCCATGCAAGATCTCACCTCGTGGGGTCTCAATGATCCTAAGAAAGGGTTTCCAAGGGTACTGTTGGTTATACACTAAGACGTCATGGTTTGAAATCATGCATGGCACGGAAGGTTCCCCTGCTTAAACCAGCACATGTCCAGGCCCGTCTTAAGTTTGCCAATGACCATTTGGATGATCCAGAGGAGTCATGGGAGAAATTCATGTGGTCAGATGAGACCAAAATAGAACTTTTTGGTCATAATTCCTCTAAACGTGTTTGGGGGAAGAAGGATGATGAGTACCATCCCAAGAACACCCTCCCTACTGTGAAGCATGGGGGTAGCATCATGCTTTGGGGGTGTTTTTCTGCACATGGGACAGGGCGACTGCACTGTATTAAGGAGAGGATGACTGGGGCCATGTATTGCGAGATTTTGGGGAACAACCTCCTTCCCTCAGTTAGAGCATTGAAGATGGGTCGAGGCTGGGTCTTCCAACATGACAATGACCCGAAGCACACAGCCAGGATAACCAAGGAGTGGCTCTGTAAGAAGCATATCAAGGTTCTGGCGTGGCCTAGCCGGTCTCCAGACCTAAACCCAATAGAGAATCTTTGGAGGGAGCTCAAACTCCGTGTTTCTCAGCGACAGGCCAGACACCTGACGGATCTAGAGAAGATCTGTGTGGAGGAGTGGGCCAAAATCCCTCCTGCAGTGTGTGCAAACCTGGAGAAAAACTACAGGAAACGTTTGACCTGTACCAAATATTAACATTGATTTTCTCAGGTGTTCAAATACTTATTTGCAGCTGTATCATACAAATAAATAGTTAAAAAATCATACATTGTGATTTCTGGATTTAGTTTATGTCTCTCACAGTGGACATGCACCTACGATGACAATTTCAGACCCCTGCATGATTTCCAAGTGGGAGAGCTTGCAAAATAGCAGGGTGTTCAAATACTTATTTTCCTCACTGTATGTACTTACCATAGTAATAACAGTACATTTATGCATAATTACATGCAACTAACCCTATAGTAAGAACATGTAGTTAATTAATATCACTCAGTACTTAAATAAATAATTACACTGCAACAATGATGCCGTAAAATCAAGTGTAACCCATTCTTTTAAGGTGACATAGTTACATTGTGCTTACTCAGATAATTACCGAGTAATATTAATTAACTACATGTACTTACTATATAGGGTTAGTTGTATGTAATTATGCATAGTTTACTGTTATTTCTATGGTTGGTAAGTATATGTAGTAACGTGTAACTACGTCACCTTAAAATGAAGTGTTACTCTGATGCATTACTGTAAACATTGAGGATATGATTTTCTATGGTAATCAACATCATGTGATTAGAGTTGAGCTCAAACCCTGAATGTTCCCATCCCGCTGTGACGGGCGATCCTGATCCATGTCCCCGTTCTCCCGTCATACGGCTGTAATCTCACTACACATGTGACTATGGAAAACTGCTCTGGAATGCTGTGTGTGTGTGTGTGTGTGTGTGTGTGTGTGTGTGTGTGTGTGTGTGTGTGTGTGTGTGTGTGTGTGTGTGTGTGTGTGTAATGTTTCCAGGTCACTGCTGGGTTTGTATGACAGTACTGCTCTACAATACAATACAATCTAAGTCCAGTAGCTGAAAGCACAACACACACACACACACACACACACACACACACACACACACACACACACACACACACACACACACACACACACACACACACACACACACACACACACAGACACACACACACACACACACACACACACACACACACACACACACCTTACAAGAGTAGACCTGTTCTCTATGTTCTATTAGTCCATTCACCAGATTGATACATCTAGAAACATGACAAACAAAAGAGTTTTTCAACATAAACAGGGAAACAAAAACAGCAACTCTTAACATAGTTTACCAGTTTTAACTGATCGAAAGTAGGGGTGTGCCATATTGACAAAACATATCAATATTTTCTGGGATTTTTTCAATAACGGAGGGTGTTATTGTGCTGGTGTCTAGACAGGTTTAGGACTGCCGTTGACAGATGACTCCTAAAATTAAACCGATTCATTCAAACGTTCATTTAACATTTCAGGAATAAAGCATTTGACCTTCATAATGAGTGAGTCATTGAATCATTCATTCAACTGATTCATTCAGTAATGAGATGTTTGGAAAAAAAATTGTTGAGCAAAAATGTGTCTAAAATCAAATGTAAGTCATTTCATATTTTATTAAACTGTTGTATAAAATCTATATCGCATCTGCAATTGTGCTGATATTTGAAAAAAGAAAAAGAAAAAAAACACTCTTTGTGTGATTGCTTAACTATATCAATATGATATACACTGATCAGGCATAACATTATGACCACTGATTTAACACTGATGATCTCTTCATCACGGCTCCTGTTAGTGGGTGGGATATATTAGGCAGCAAGTGAACATTTTGTCCTCAGAGTTGATGTGTTAGAAGCAGGAAAAATGGGCAAGCGTAAGGATTTGAGCGAGTTTGACAAGGGCCAGATTGTGATGGCTAGACGACTGGGTCAGAGCATCTCCAAAACTGCAGCTCTTGTGGGGTGTTCCTGGTCTGCAGTTGTCAGGATCTATCAAAAGTGCTCCAAGGAAGGAACAGTGGAGAACCGGCCACAGGGTCATGGGCGGCCCAGGCTCATTGATGCACATGGCTCCACTAACAGGAGCCGTGATGACGAGATCATCAAGTATTATTCACTTAACCTGTCAGTGGTCATAATGTTATGCCTGACCTGTGTGTATATATAATGTTTTAAATTGGGCCCAACCCCTCACAGCACCAGCCTGTCATATCCTCTCCAGTAAATAAGACGTGGCATTTCCATCTGAAGGCTGGTTTGTTGGTTTGTGTAATTACAGACGGGTGGAGCACACAAGCGTATATAGAGAAAGCACAGGAGGAAAAATCCAAGACATTAAAACCTGTCATTTCGTTTCAGACGAACAGTTTCCAGATGGTACAGTAGTTCACCAATTACCCAGAGAACACCACGGCGGATCCGTCACGGCTCACAAAGACAAGACAGGTATAGAGGGAGAGACCGTAATGACCAAACCTACGGTATAATTGCACTGAATCTATTCTAAGACCATCATTACAATAATGCTTTCATGCATGCATCGCAAAAATATGGCCTTGAGTTGCTTATAGCAGCATGAGCATGAGATAAAAGACAATCTAATACTTTTATTCATAATAATAATATAATTATGAAGAGTAAAAAATTGTTCTGGCAAGCATTGCTCGTCCAATCAGAATTGTACATTTTACAATTGAATTATCATCTTTATTAATGCATTAAGAAATTGACATTTTCATACCCTTTGAATAAGTTTAATCAACTTAAAAGCCATTGACTCGTTTATCTCCCATCTTTCTTTGACCGTTTGGAGGACATCAGCTGTGTAGATCTGACCTTTACTTAAACTAAACCAGCACATTTAATCTCTTAATGCACAAATATAACATTCACCTGAGTTTGGCTTATCTAATGGACACGTATGCATACTAATAACTATTAACTACAGCTTTTTGCTTTAATAAACTCCTAATGTCTGCTTATTAACAGTTAGTAAGGTAGTTTAGGTATTGGGTAGGATGTAGAATATGATCATGCATAATAAGTGCTAATAAACACCTAATATCTCGTAATATGCATGCTAATAGGACCCTAAAGTGTTGTATATAGGACATCACTCATATATATATATGATATACACTACCGGTCAAAAGTTTGAGAACGGTAAGATTTTTAAATGTTTTTGAAAGAAGTTTTTTTCTGCTCACCAATATCTGTAATATTGTGAAATATTATAATAATTTAAATCAGCTGTTTTCTAAGTGAATATACAGTAAAGTGTAATTTATATCCCGTGTCTAAAGCTGAATTTATGATCAGTCTTCAGTGTCACATGACCCTTCTGATATGATGATGTCATGCTCAACACACAGTTATGATTATTATTAGTGTTTTTTCAGGATTATTTAATGAATAGAAAGATCAAAAGAGCTGCATTTATCTAAAATGGAAAACTTTTGTAATATTGTACTACCGTTCAAAAGTTTTGGGTCGGTAAGAATTATTTTATTAATTTTTTTGGGGAAAGAACTTAAAGAAATGAATACATTTATTCAGCAAGGATGCATTACATTGATCAAATGATAGACATTTATAATGTTACAAAAGCTTCATATTTCAGATAAATGCTTTTGAACTTTCTATTCATTAAATTATCATGAAAAAAAAACACCAATGATCATAAATGTGTGTTGAGCATGACATCATCTAGGCCTGTCGCAGAAATCAATATATCGATATATCGCACAATATATGCACATGACCTCAATCATTTTTTGTGACACAATATATCGCCCATTATGTTTCCATGATAATAAACATCACCAACACTTTACTGGATTGTGCGGTGATCTTGTATGTTTTCCGTGCCGGAGGTGAAAGTGGTTCTCGGGCGGTTCCTTCACACACAGAGCGGTCATCCACAGGTGAAGACAAGCCGCCGTTTGAGGCGTTACAGTGTTTTCCTGACCACTACTGACCGTTTGGAAGAATAATCCCAAATGGACTCGATCCCGTTCCGGCGCACATATAAACGTCACCGCAGAATGACGAGCGTTAAAGCCGCTTCACAAGGGAAAATCTTTATTTGCTATTTATTCACTTTTATTTAGGATAATATATTTTTTACCCTTAATTTCCCTGATCTAAAGAATTGAAAGGTTTTCATTTGAAAGTGTGCAGGTCTACTTGCATTATTACGCTGATATATTAGGATTAGGATTATATATTCAGTGGCATAAAATATTCTTAAAATGACAATAATACCGTTTATCGCAATTATTTCCGGGACGATATATCGCGAAACAAAAAGTAGTTATCACGTCATCATATGAGAATGATTAGTGAAGGATCATGTGACACTGAAGACTGGAGTAATGATGATAAATTCAGCTTTGATCACAGGATATAAATTACAATTTACTATATATTCACATAGAATTTTTTTTTAAATTATAATAATATTTCACAATATTATTATTATTAATTTTTTTAAACATAAACCAAGCCTTGGTTAGCAAAAGAGACTATTTTAAAAACATTTAAAACATGAAATATTCTAAACTTTTGACCGGATGAGTATATCATAAATATGATAAATTAAACAACTATAATTTAATGATTTATCAGTTAAATAACAACAGTATTCGCAGGTAAAGTAACTTTTTAGTTTGTATTATAGTCTAATACATAAATAATAAACAAGTTACCCCCAGATCTAGTACATGTAAACCGCTGAAAAACAAACCGCTGTTTTCTGAATATATTAATTAATTCGCTCAAATCTTCGGTATTTTACCTCCTGGAGCTTCTTTCGCAAGTTCAGATGGAAGCAGTTCGTGAATCAGTACACTTCGGCTCATATGTGTCGTGGTTTGAGTTAATTGTGTGTAGTTTTATGATGAAATGATGTGTAACTGACCTGCCAGGATGGCTTTTCCAGGATGAGTGAGTTTGGCTTTGCTCGCAGCTCCGCGTTCACGCGTCATCTTCAGTCAGACTCTCACGAACGCGCGCAGCACTGTTGCGTCTGAGAGCAGCTCGCGATCATAGACTGATGACATGAGACTGCCCACAGCCAATCAGCGGTCAGATCTCACACAGGGGCGGGGCTCGCATCTCTCTCGATCGCTCTCTCTCTCTCCGTGCCACGCCCTCCAGAAGAGAAACTCGATTTGAGGAGGATCCCAACCGAATAACACAATAAAATATCAAATATAACAAAATAAAACTTTCACATCATCTGACAGGTACAAACAAGCTTTAGATTTTAGTTCGAAATAGGCACAAAAAAAAAAAAAAAAACTCAGTAGTATGGAGCCCCAAAACAACAAACATAATAAATAAACAAACTAAATAAGTCAATAATTAATTATCCTTTATGGAAATAATCATGTAAGAAAATTAAATGTAAAAATAAAAGGGGGGGAAATCAGTAGTATGGAGCCCTAAACATGCAGACACACACACACACACACACACACATATATATATATAAAAATATATAATAAATATTTTTAATTAGCCTATGGAAATAATCAAGTGGGAAAAATATAGGATAAATAAAGGAACACATAAATAAATAAATATTATAAAAAGAAAGAACATATAATTAAAAAAGAAAGTTAAAAATACAGAAATAAATTTAGGACCAAATTAAAATAATAAATCTATTTATTTTACTATTATTGATTTACTATTATGTTCAATTTCTGTATTTCAGCAGAGATTATAAATAAATAAACAAATAAATAAGTCAATAATTGATTAGCCTATGGAAATTATGTGGGGTATAAAAATATAAACCTACAGACATTATAAATAAATAAATTAATAATTAGGCAGACATTATAAATAAATGATTATGGAAATAATCAGATCTGTAGTATGGAGCCCCAAATATGCAGATATTATAAATACATACATTAATTAATTAATAATTAGGCAGACATTATAAATAAATTAATTAATTAATAATTAGGCAGACATTATAAATAAATAAATATTTAATTAGCTTACGTAAATAATCAGATCTGTAGTATGGAGCCCCAAATATGCAGATATTATGAATAAATGAATACAACAGACCTGCAAAATTATGCACATAAATAAATAAATGATATACTAAGAAAAATAATGAAATGAATCTGATCACCATTAATCGGATGTGTACCGTGGTAATGCCATATTTTGGGGAATTTTTGAATTTTAGCAATAATGTTTTTTTCAACAGTTTATATGAAGTATTGTAGAGTACCATGAAAATACATAAATAACAATACAGTAATCAGTCCCACTGTACTTGGGAATGTGAAATAATCTTAACACACGGAACATAAACACAGAATCAGATCTCTGTAGTGATACTGAAGCGGAAACTAATCCCAGCTGTGTTTTAAACACTGATCTTTCAGAAACACACACTCAACGGGACCAGCCGTGACCCGAGGTGACCCGAGGTGACCGGAGAGACGAGACAGACAGCAGCGGCGCATGAAAGGTAAACTTTATTCTGACTCTTCAGTCTGAGTCTCTACACAACACTGAGCAACCCTCACTTTTTCTGTTTTTTGCATATAGTTTTCCTAAAAAAATTAATATCTCTTTTAAACTAAAACATTACACAACAGACAGTGCATATAGCTTGCGGTAACACTGATGATCATGCGTGGCTACGTTGACCTAAACATGTCACGGTCAAGGCGACGTGTGTGTAGCGTTAAATAAACAAACGGTCGGTTGTGATCTTCACATTGTGCAACTGAGATTTAGTACACTTGAAATGTAAACAAAGTTAACACTGCAGAGTTAAACGGATGAGAGCGAACAAAAGACCCAAGTGTCGAGTCTGCCACTTAAGATCCCGTACCGTTCCCCCTCACTAGTGTGCTCTAGTGTGGTGTGGTTTAGGGTTTATCCCTCCTCTCATCATCAGTGCGATACAGCTCAAATGCAGATGAAAACATAAGTTAACGAGCAGCTTGTATGTCACGGACAGCACACGTATTGAAGGAGCGGTTCGATCTGCGTGTTTGTTTGATTGCTGAGATACAGTTTTCATGCTTCCTGAAAGCAGCAGTCGAGCTTGGGTGTCACAGGCACACATTTCCCAGAATTCCTGGCGGGAGGGACTCAAGGCTGAAGGTTGAAGCCGTACACAGGAGGAGCGTATCCGTAACCCGGGAAACCAGGCTGGGGTGTGACCGCTGTCTGACTGCCGTTCAACATCAGCTGTTGCCCTGCACACACACACACACACATTCATATTCATGACTGAAGCATTTCACTTGATCTGTGATTGATACTTCAGCACAGGCACTCAGTATCAGAGCGGTTTCTGTTTAGTTATAGATCAGACTGTAGTTTTGGCTGAGAACGGGTCTCAAAAACTGCAATCTACTGCTAAAAATGTAATAAATCCTCAGCCTGGCTTCTCAATGATACTGTATCGCGCCCGAAGTGTTGGAGCTGCTCGTCATTTCAACATGTTTTCTTAACACTAACCAATCAGATGAAAGCATGAGGACATCCTTCAGCAACAGTCTGTAATCCCATTTATTAAAATTATATAATTTTTCAAAAATATTAATGTAATATAAAAATAATAATCAATAAAGAACTGCATAAATATATAAATGCTTAATGCATAAATAAATAAATAAATGTTTAATGCATAAATAAATAAATATATAAATGTTTAATGCATAAATAAATAAATAAATGCTTAATGCATAAATAAATAAATAAATGCATAAATATATAAATGCTTAATGCATAAATAAATAAATGCATAAATATATAAATGCTTAATGCATAAATAAATAAATGCATAAATATATAAATGTTTAATGCATAAATAAATAAATAAATGCTTAATGCATAAATAAATAAATAAATGCTTAATGCATAAATAAATAAATAAATGCATAAATATATAAATGCTTAATGCATAAATAAATAAATGCTTAATGCATAAATAAATAAATGCATAAATATATAAATGCTTAATGCATAAATAAATAAATGCATAAATATATAAATGCTTAATGCATAAATAAATAAATATATAAATGCTTAATGCATAAATAAATAAATATATAAATGCTTAATGCATAAATAAATAAATATATAAATGCTTAATGCATAAATAAATAAATAAATGCATAAATAAATATTGAGCCTCCAGGATCACGGTTGGGAAACACTGGTGTAGATGATTTAAATATTCAAATGAAAATGTAGATGAAAATATTAAAAAAACGTAAGACAGAGAAACATTATAAGCTTTGGTGCAACAGTTAGAAGTTATTAAAATATTGCCTATAATGGATTTAATTCATAGTAATAAATTCACATATATGATGTAGCACCAGGTGTTTCCAGACAGCTCCATTGATCATATCAGGAAACTAACCCGTTTGGATGAGTTGTAAAAGAGAAAATGCACATATTTGCGACTGTCGTCAAGGCAGAGGATTGGAGCTGCTTTAAAGCGGCGTCTGATGCATGTGCACACTGAGCTGCAGACCTGATGATGAACGTACCGTAGACTATAGAGGAGGACTCAGGAGACTCGTCTTCAGACGCTCGCTTGCTCTCGGCCTCCTGCAGTTTATCCACCTGTAAGAGACGCAGGACACATCACTTCATTCGCTCACACACACGCAAACCTGAGCTGAGCCAATCTCCTCTCACGTCATCACGACATGCAAATGCTCAGTAATGTCACACATGACATGCCAAAATGCTGCATGACAGAATACACTCACTGAATGCATGGTTTCTGTGAAGCGTTAGAGAAACTAAAGAATATCTCACATCTCTTCCTCATCAGAATATGTGAAACGCTCATATATGAGGAAACTAATGCACTCAAGCTCTGTTTGTTTGTTGATGTTCAGATGAGCGTTTGTTCCGGATGGATGTGAAGCGTAGGTTATTCATTCACACTGCATTCAGACTCTACACACACACACACACACACACACACACACACACACACACACACACACACACACACACACACACACACACACACACACACACACACAAGCTTCAGTCAGCCAAACGTTTACATTATTCTGTCTCCTTCTGGACATGCAATCCTAGCTGTGATTATAATAATTAAAT
>CM040928.1:2317500-2330000 GCA_023029165.1 Gobiocypris rarus
ACACACACACACACACACACACACACACACTTGTTGTGTTTCCATGTTTTATGGGGACATTCCATAGGCGTAATGCATTTTATACTGTACAAACCGTATTTTCTATCCCCTACACTGCCCCTGCCCCTAAACCTACCCATCACAGGAGACATGCTGCATTTTACATTTTCAAAAACATCACTTAGTGTGATTTATAAGATGTTTTCCTCATGGGGACCAAAAATGTCCCCACAAGGACAAAAATTTGGATATTGCCATCTTTGTGGGGACATTTTGTCCCCATACCGTAGGGATTACCAGTCCACACACACACACACACACACACACACTGCCCCTAACCCTACCCATCACACACACACACACACACTACCCATCACAGGAGACATGCTGCATTTTTACATTTTCAAAAAACATCACTTAGTGTGATTTATAAGATGTTTTCCTCATGGGGACCAAAAAATGTCCCCACAAGGACAAGGATTTCGGATATTGCCATCTTTGTAGGGACATTTTGTCCCCATACCGTAGGGATTACCAGTCACACACACACACACACACACACACACACACACACACACACGTGAAAGTTACAGAAAGTCATGCGGTTTTGTAAATGCGAGGGAAAGTAAATGATGGTAGAATTATTGCTCTATAGAAACAGCAGCAGCAAAAAAAAAAAAAAAACACATTTATTTATAAATGCCACTAACAATTACATTTCTAACGAAAAATATATATATTAAAAATAAATCATGAAAAAATACTTTTTATTTTTGGGTGAATTATTCCTGTACAGACACAAAAAGAGGGTGGAGAATAGTCACTAAATTAATTGGCCATTTTTAATAAAAACAAACAACAAAAATAGATGAGAATATTTAAAAAACAGTATTAATAAAGACATAATTTTAACTTCTGGGTAAATCATCCCTCTATAGACAAAGCAACAAAAAAAAGAAGGTGGAATATATTTAAATTATTATTAAAATTAATATCTAGCAAATTAAAAGACAAAACAAATAAATAATACAAATTTAAAGAAATATATAAATATTAACAATCATAAAACCTAGTCTTGCAGAATTAATATGTTCTATTAAAAAATATAAATACATTTTTGTGTATGTACACACCGATCAGGCATAACATTATGACCACCTTCCTAGTATTATGTTGGTTCCCATTTTGCTGCCAAAACAGCCCTGATCCGTCGAGGCATGGACTCCACTAGACCCCTGAAGGTGTGCTGTGGTATCTGGCACCAAGATGTTAGCAGCAGATCCTTTAAGTCAAGTAAGTTGTGAGGTGGGGCCTCCATGAATCGGACTTGTTTGTTCAGCACATCCCACAGATGCTTGACTGGATTGAGATCTGGGGAATTTGGAGGCCAAGTCAACACCTCAAACTCGTTGTTGTGCTCCTCAAACCATTCCTGAACCATTTGTGCTTTGTGTCAGGAGCATTATCCTGCTGGAAGAGCCACAGCCACCAGGGAATACCGTGAAAGGGTGTACATGGTCTGCAACAATGCTTAGGTAGGTGGGGCGTGTCAAAGGAACATCCATATGGATGGCAGGACCCAAGACGCCTGTTTGATCGGACCACACGGGCCAGCCTTCGCTCCGCACGTGCATCAATGAGCCTGGGCCGCCCATGACCCTGTGGCCGGTTCTCCACTGTTCCTTCCTTGGAGCACTTTTGATAGATCCTGACCACTGCAGACCGGGAACACCCCACAAGAGCTGCAGTTTTGGAGATGCTCTGACCCAGTCGTCTAGCCATCACAATCTGGCCCTTGTCAAACTCGCTCAAATCCTTACGCTTGCCCATTTTTCCTGCTTTAACACATCGACTTTGAGGACAAAATGTTCACTTGCTGCCTAATATATCCCACCCACTAACAGGAGCCGTGATGAAGAGATCATCAGTGTTACTCACGTCAGTGCTCATAATGTTATGCTTGATTGGTGTGTGTATATATATATATATGCGAAGTGCGAGTTCTTATTTCCTTGTCGGATTAATGTGTGTGTGTACCTTGTAAAGCTTGTCTCTCTTGCAGAGCTGGATGCTTTGAGCCCAGCGCTGGTTGCTCTTGTAGAGATGCGCAGCGATGCGTCTGAACTCGATGAGCTCGTGTGTCTCCAGCCTCTGAGCCAAACCGATGGAGTCAAAGTTATCGTACGCGTCGATGGAGGCGCGCAGACCCTGAGCAGGACGGCAGAGGAGCACGCTTCACATCACTGCTGTAAGTCAAAGGGATGAAGAGCACGTGTGTATGTACCTGATAGTCCTCCTCCTCCGTCAGCAGGCTGTTGAGCGCTTCGTTCACGGCTCTGTTATTGTGGCGCTGCACTGATCTGAGGTACGGCTTAACCAGACGCAGCTGATTCACCTGAAACACACACTGCATTAGTCACCAGTTTCATTAGTTAACATCAGCTAATAATAAACTGCACTTACACAGCATTTATTAATTTGCTCATTTCAACATTTACTAATACTTTATTAAAATCTTGTCAACATTAGTTCATTCACTGTGAACTAACATGAACGAACCATGAACAGCTGTATTTATATTAACTAACATTAACAAAGATGAACTAATACAGTAACACATGAACTGCTCATGGTTAGCTCATGATAGTTAATGCATTAACCGATGCTAAACCTTATTGAGAAGTGTCACCAATATAAACTATTAAAATAATTTTGATTCATTAAAATCTTGCATGAAAAACTTAAATGAAAATGAGAAATGTCTTCGAAACTAACTGAAATAAAACAAGTTGAAGTACTAAAAGTTACTAAAACTAAAAGTGAAATAAAATTAAAGCTAAATTGAAATATTTAAAATGACTAAAAGTTCAAATGAAAAGTAATTCAAAATATTAATAGTATATACATAATACTAAAATAAGTGTGTGTATGTGTGTGTGTGTACTGCTACAAGTTTGTTTAAACCATATGTGTTTATATATATACACACACACACACACACCTAAAGGATTATTATGAACACACACTAATACTGTGTTTGACCCCCTTTCGCCTTCAGAACTGCCTTAATTCTCCGTGGCATTGATTCAACAAGGTGCTGAAAGCATTCTTTAGAAATGTTGGCCCATATTGATAGGATAGCATCTTGCAGTTGATGGAGATTTGTGGGATGCACATCCAGGGCACGAAGCTCCCGTTCCACCACATCCCAAAGATGCTCTATTGGGTTGAGATCTGGTGACTGTGGGGGCCATTTTAGTACAGTGAACGCATTGTCATCTTCAAGAAACCAATTTGAAATGATTCGAGCTTTGTGACATGGAGCATTATCCTGCTGGAAGTAGCCATCAGAGGATGGGAACATGGTGGTCATAAAGGGATGGACATGGTCAGAAACAATGCTCAGGTAGGCCGTGGCATTTAAACCATGCCCAATTGGCACTAAGGGGCCTAAAGTGTGCCAAGAAAACACCCCCCACACCATTACACCACCACCACCAGCCTGCACAGTGGTAACAAGGCATGATGGATCCATGTTCTCATTCTGTTTACGCCAAATTCTGACTCTACCATCTGAATGTTTCAACAGAAATCAAGACTCATCAGACCAGGCAACATTTTTCCAGTCTTCAACTCTCCAATTTTGGTGAGCTCGTGCAAATTGTAGCCTCTTTTTCCCATTTGTAGTGGAGATGAGTGGTACCCGGTGGGGTCTTCTGCTGTTGTAGCCCATCCGCCTCAAGGTTGTGTGTGTTGTGGCTTCACAAATGCTTTGCTGCATACCTCGGTTGTAACAAGTGGTTATTTCAGTCAAAGTTGCTCTTCTATCAGCTTGAATCAGTCGGCCCATTCTCCTCTGACCTCTAGCATCAACAAGGCATTTTCTCCCACAGGACTGCCGCATACTGGATGTTTTTCCCTTTTCACACCATTCTTTGTAAACCCTAGAAATGGTTGTGTGTGAAAATCCCAGTAACTGAGCAGATTGTGAAATACTCAGACCGGCCCGTCTGGCACCAACAACCATGCCACGCTCAAAACTGCTTAAATCCCCTTTCTTTCCCATTCTGACATTCAGTTTGGAGTTCAGGAGATTGTCTTGACCAGGACCACACCCCTAAATGCATGGAAGCAACTGCCATGTGATTGGTTGATTAGATAATTCCATTAATGAGAAATTGAACAGGTGTTCCTAATAATCCTTTAGGTGAGTGTATATATATATGCTGACGTACCCGGCTGAAGTAGCTGACGGCTCTGCTGTGGTCCAGGCGAGGAGTGAGTACAGTCAGCAGATCATTGAGCAGCAGCGGTTTAAAGTCCAAATAAAACTGCAGAGATTTATAATACAGCTCCACATTCGCCACCTTTATGAGACAAACGAGTGAACAGAAGAAAAAAAACACAACAATAAAGATCACAGACACAAACAAGATGTTTCTCATCATAAAAAGACCATAAAAAACTCAATGTCTGCAATCAGCTCAATGCATGCTTTGAAATGCACATCATTCCACAGCTCATGACTCTTACTACATCACAACTGTGGACTCCTTTAGGAGAAACATCTGAGACTTCAATAAAACATAACTGAGATCTCCATTGAGCCATGAATGAGTTTGTGCATTTACACACACATTTATGCATTTGACAGACACTTTTATCCAACGTGACTGCATTCAATCTATACACAATTTTTACTTTCCCTGGAAATCGAACCCATGACCGTGACGTTGCTCTATTGTTGGATCTATAGGATTACTTGATGCGCGTCACCTTGCTGATGAGCTCTTTGAAGGAAGCGTCTCTCCAGGCGTCTGTAGGATGTGTCATCATCGTCAGGATGGCGTTGTCAAACTCCTCGTATTTATCATACAGGAGCACAAGCTCCGCCCACAGATGGGCCTGTTGGGCCGCTCGTAACACCTGACCAATCACAAGACAGCACATCATAAACACAACTGACCTCCAGTACACAAAGCATGACAGTTCATTATCACTAATCATTTCAAATGTTGTGATCAACAATATTTAAATATTTGGAAATAAGTATTATAATATATATATAGTATATATAAATATAATAAGTATATTCTATATAATTATATATGATATAAAATATTATATTTATTTATTTATTTTCTAAAATATATTTTAAAGCTACACTGTGTGATATTTTCCCCCATCTAGCGTTGAAAAGGTATATGACCATCCAGTGAATATTAGTTTCTGTTCCTCTCAATTCCGATTTCGTTTGAACTCCTACGGTGGCTGATTTAGTCCAAGATTAATATGGCTTCCAGTTCGATCAAGTGATGAGGTTACTTTAGAAAACTATTATAATTTGCAGTTATTTAATTTGTCAGTTAACATGTAGGTTATGACATCTATGTAAAATGAATAATAGTTTTACCTTTTCGTTATTTTTGCCATTTCATTGCTAACATCAGCGATCAGGTTCCCAGACGAATGCAAGCTAATCTTAGTAAAGTAACTTTTATCGGTGCTATCGTTATTCTGTATATTG
This sequence comes from Gobiocypris rarus, assembly GCA_023029165.1. Classification (NCBI taxonomy): domain Eukaryota; kingdom Metazoa; phylum Chordata; class Actinopteri; order Cypriniformes; family Gobionidae; genus Gobiocypris; species Gobiocypris rarus. The sequence goes on from CM040928.1 coordinate 2,323,028, forward strand.
TACGACATCACTAGCGTAAGGCAAAGTTTACATTGTAGGCTATATCAGTCTCAAGCAATCCCCCTCTTCACATTCGACACAGTGCCATCGAGTGTTAAACGCCAAAGGCGAAGCTTGAATTCTGGGTATGTCCTCTTTGGCTACTGTACTTTCAAGATGGAGGGCAACATGGCGACGCGCATTCGAACCCCTCACCCGTATGTATTTTCAATGGCATATTATACACTCACGAGAATACTTTATTACTTGAAAGAAGTAAATATACATTAATGAGCACATATATTTTTGAAAGAACTAAGTGTTTTTAGCTAAGAATAAACTAAAAAAGTTACACAGTGTAGCTTTAAGTATATTTTATACAATTATAAAATATGAGCTAAAATATAAATACATATTTTATAATATATATATACAAATGTAATAAGCATATTCTATACATTATAAAATATTTTATTTTATCTAAAATCTAAAAATATATTCATGTATATATATATATATATATATATAAATATCTTCTAAAGGATCATAAAGACTGGAGTAATGATGCTGAAAATTCAGCTTTGCATCGCAATAATAAATTATATTTTTAAATATATTATAATAGAAAACAGCTGTTTTAAACTGTAATAATTGTAGTAATAATGTTTGATCAAATAAATCCAGCCTAGGTGAGCAGAAGAGACTTGTTTCTGAAACATTAGCATCTCACTGACTCCAATCTTTTGAACAGTAGTGTAGATATAACATACAATTAGTTACAACACAAAAAAAGAAACAAAAAGGAAATGCAAAGGAAAATACAATGACATGATGTGTGATGTTCCTGCAGTGCTAATGTTGAGGCTTGGATACTAATTAGCATTTTGAAAATATTGCTTTGAAAGTTAATGCATTAGGCAGGCGCCTTTATCCAAAGCGACTTGTGTTGCATTCAGGGTTTACATTTGCTCAGTTCATGCATGATCATGCTCTATTATTCGAGCTTCAGGATGATTTCCTCAGCCCACACTTTGAGAAACGCATCAGAGAGAAGAGAGAACGTACCTTGGGGATGTTGACTCGAGACCAGAAGAGCTCCAGATGTTCTCTCATCCTCTGGGGTTTGTATTTGGAGTAGAGGATGGCCAGCTCAGTGAACATGCCCATGTGAGCGCGCTCCAGCCCTAACGCCGCCTCCAACAGCACGATCAGCTCCTCGAAATACCCACGATCCTGAGACAGAGAGAGAAGACGTCTAAAGCCTGCACTGATGACCCCCAGACGGACTGAGATGATGATGATGATGATGAAGGTTGTTCACCTGATAGTAGTTAATGAGTTCCTCCAGTTCATCAGCGTGAGTGACGATGTGAAGGCCGGAGATCTGCGCTAACCGGAACTCCTCTCCATCCACACACGCAAAACACACCTAACACCGACATTAAACATCACATAACTCAGAATAATGACTGGACGCTACAGACGAGCTGTGCGTGACAAGGTGCATCAGGAAACGGTTTAACCTCTTAAATATATGCAGCACTTTGGCATTTGCTTTACACAAAGTACTTATTTACACTAAATTACTCCATTTCCACCTGGATTTGGCCGACCCAAATTGAAAAGGCTTCCCATGCCCACATACAGAGGTCTCAATTTTGGTGTCATTTTACAGGAAACCCTTTGAAGTTACATGAACACCGCTAAAAGTGATAAATATGTAAATATATGTTGTCTGAGCTGAACCGCCGTGCACCCTAGCACAGTTTCGGCTGTTTTCAGCAGATGCCAGCAAACACTGGAAAGAAGAGCTTTGTGACACAGGGATATTGCATTTATACCACTGTATATGGGGAGACTTGTATATTGGAGAGATTTGGGTAGGTGGAAATTACATAAAAAAAGCTAATATTCATCCCTTCAGATCCATTTGAATAAATCTTGTTTAGTGTTTTACAGTATTTGCTGCCATCTTGTGGAAACAGCCGAAACTGTCTGCAGGGTGCTAGAGCACACACGGCCTGAGTTACACTTTCAAAAATGTATAACCAAAAAGTCAAAAAGCTGATCTTTTTGGGGGGGTTATTACAGCTCAGACAACATATACTTAAATGTTTATCACTTTTAGCAGTGTTTTATGGGTTTCCTGTAGCCTGGCTTGGCTATACTCAATTCTAGTCAGAATATGAGTCTGGTACCGCTCCATTGAGCTTTGATTATGGGTTGTTTCAACCGAGCCAGGAAAGACCTCAATTGGATAGACCCACAACCAATCAGAGCAACGGAGCGACGCGTAACGTTAGTTATCAAATGTCAGCAGAACTCAACTGCACTGTGTTGTCAAGTCCGTGTTTTTCTCCATGTCCGCCGGTTGAAGCGACCGCATATATGTGATTATTTAAACCCAGGAATGCAAATTTTAGCAGGCAACCTTGCCAAAATAACATATTTTGCCAACCAAACGCCAGTTTTTTTCCGGAGAACCCCCCGGAAAGTTATTGTTTTGGGCTATAGTTTTGAGTAGCAATTGTGCGCGACATTGAAAAAAAACATGGCAACCCTGTCTGCACGCGCGCTGGATTAAGTAACGTTACAAGAAAAAGATGAGTGTAAACGATCTTTGCCAGTGTTGTAATAAAATAATTTAAGGATGCACAGAGTACTTCCCAACACGATCATCGTTTCTGAGAGAAATAGTGAAGGGGAATGCATATACGAACAAGTTCTCCGTTTAGGATAAGAGCAAATTCAACCCAAAGCGTTACTGTTGATCATCTGTCCATCATCGTCTAAAGCCCGCCCTGATGATCTCATTGGTCCGAACAGTTTCTGTTCAGGCATAATAACTCCTCAATGGAGCGAGTCCAGACCGAATTGCCCGAGCACAAAATTTTGTGGGCGGGGCTAAATTCGGCTGGCATCCAGGCTAGGTTTCCTGTAAAATGACACCAAAATTGTGTATTTAGAGACCACTGTATGTGTTTATAGGAAGCTTTTCAATTTGGGTAACCCAAATCTAGGCGGAAATCCCCCAAAATTTTCCCAGAGCTAAGGAGGTTAAAGTCACTATGAAATTAAAAAAGCCAATTCCTATTTTTTATGCAATATTGCAGTAAATGATTTATGCGTGCACATCATTATTGCTCCTGGTAATCTTGAATCAGAATAACATCTCTTCTCTGATGATGAGGGCGGGGCCACCTGTCACTCACATTATTTCCACCAATAGCAAACCACAACCATCCAATCAATCCCCTACGGACAAACTCAAGCCCCGCCCTACATTCGCTCTTGTTTGAGAAGCGTTTCACTCGGATATACGGATATCCCTTTCATGCCACTTTAAAGACTCACCTCTTTCCAGGTGCGTGTGCAGCTGGCCTTGCGTGCGCTGTCGACGGCCGCCTGAAACTCTCCGAGGTGAACGAGCGTGGACGCCAGGCGAGCGAAATTAGACACGTTATTAAAGAGCAGACGGGCGGCTTCAAACATGCACTCTTCATAACACCTCTCGCCAACCTACGGAGAGAAACGTGTTACTGTACACACGGATGATGATACGTGATGTGATGACGGAGCTCAAAGCTCACGCTCTGCTGCTGTAATCATATGAGCACAATAATGCTGAGATATAAGATATCAGAGTAATAGATTGATAATAGTTACAATTCTTAAAAGACAATGTATTATGGTTTGCATTAGGGATGCACTGAAAATGAAGTCAATAATGTTGTTTTTCATGACTAGGGTGTGTGTTTTGAATTGTAAATGTTATTGTTCTAACATAGCACGTCAAACTCTCTTTTAAATGGCCTGGAAAATCAGTTATTTTATGATATATCCTCATTAATTCACAGATTTTTGATTGATTTTTCAATGTTAAGTGGTATAATATAATATAATGCAATATAATATGTCTGTTTGAACAGGTAACTGGCAGGATCTGGTGAAGTTTCTTCAGATGGCGAGGAAGAAAGTAAGGGTTCAAAGGGATAATAGGCCAGATATGATTATTTCATTTTAATAAAGTCATTCTAAATAATCATTTTACAGATATTCATTATTAAATAAAAAAGCTAAATTATATTTAATACAGAATGTCTGTAAAATTATTATTTAAAATGACTATTTATATATATATATATATATATATATATATATATATATATATATATATATATATATATATATATATATATATATAGTTTTGAATATTTGCTCATGCTTTTGATTTAATATTTATTTATATTTAATAATAAGATATTGAGTTGTGTGAAGATATAGTAATATATATATATATATATATATATATATATATATATATATATATATATATATATATATATAAACTTAATATATAATATAATAGTTATATTCTTTAATTATAATAAAATATGATCTAAAATCTAAAAAAAAAATATATATATATATATATATATATATATATATATATATATATATATATATATATAAACACACACACCATAATATTATGATTATATTATTAATTATTAATATTGTTATTTTTTCAGGTATTATTACTTTAAACAATGTATAACGACATGCTAAACAAGAAATACAATAATTATGTATTATTACTACAAGATGTATTCAATACATACAAACATACACACACACATTTACTTTAATAAATTATAATTTCATTCATTTTTAATATAATTCTAATATAATTGAATGTAAATATATTTCATATTACTACAGAATTTTTTTATTTTTTCATTTAAAAAGATTCATATATTTAATTTTTAATATTGTTTAATGAGATTCTAAACGAGAAACAGGATAATGTTAAAATATTTTAGTTATTCCACACAATATAAAGTGTTGGGTTTCATGAGTGTTGATTTAGGTGCATCAGTAGTTTGCCTGTGTGCAGCTGCGTACCTGCTGTATGTGAGCGTTGTTGGGGCCGTTGATGAAGTCCTCCAGCTCAGTGAGACGGTTTGTTTTAGCCAGAGCGAAGATGAGCTCCGTCTCCACGTAAGCCTCTCTGGCTTTCTTCCTCGCCATCTGAAGAAACTTCACCAGATCCTCCCAGTTACCTATTCAAACAGACATATTATATCGCATTATATTATATTATACAGGGCTCGACAGCCTGTACAGTAAATCTGTCATTCACTTGTGCTTGTCTGGAATTTTTTCACCAGTGTTCAATCAGCTTTGACATATTTAAATCTGCGTATAAAGGGCATTATACCCTAATCTTATTAAATATGGGCTGTGCTTCAGCTTTCAGTTTATATTCTTAAATTTTATCAATACATTAAATTTGAATAAGACACTAAAGGGCTGTTACCAATCAAATTAAATAATTTACACATAAAAATTACAACTGCATTAAATAATGGTTTATGTTCATGTATAATATGTTTAAGCATGAAACTAAACCACCAGTAGGTTAGCGTCTTAATGAGTGAGTCATTGAGTCGATTCGTTCAAACGGCTGACTCATTCAAGAATGAGGCAGTTGTTAATGAGTGAGTCATTGAGTCGATTCGTTCAAACGGCTGATTCATTCAAGAATGAGGCAGTTGTTAATGAGTGAGTCAATGAGTCGATTCGTTCAAACGGCTGATTCATTCAAGAATTAGGCAGTTGTTTATGAGTGAGTCATTGAGTCGACTCGTTCAAACAGCTGATTCATTCAAGAATCAGGCAGTTGTTAATGAGTGAGTCATTGAGCCGATTTGTTCAAACGGCTGATTCATTCAAGAATGAGGCAGTTGTTAATGAGTGAGTCCTTAAAAAAAAAAAAATGATCGAGTGAGTCCTTGAGCCGATTCGCTCAAACGGCTGATTCATTCAAGAATGAGGCAGTTGTTTACGAGTGAGTCCTTGAGCCGATTCGCTCAAACGGCTGATTCATTCAAGAATGAGGCAGTTGTTAATGAGTGAGTCATTGAGCCGATTCGTTCAAACGGCTGATTCATTCAAAAATGAGGTAGTTGTTAATGAGTGAGTCAATGAGTCGATTTGTTCAAACGGCTGATTCATTCAAGAATGAGCCAGTTGTTTATGAGTGAGTCATTGAGTCGATTCGTTCAAACGGCTGATTCATTCAAGAATGAGGCAGTTGTTTATGAGTGAGTCATTGAGTCGATTCGTTCAAGCGGCTGATTCATTCAAGAATGAGCCAGTTGTTTACGAGTGAGTCCTTGAGCCGATTCGCTCAAACGGCTGATTCATTCAAGAATGAGGCAGTTGTTAATGAGTGAGTCATTGAGTCGATTCGTTCAAACGGCTGACTCATTCAAGAATGAGGCAGTTGTTAATGAGTGAGTCATTGAGTCGATTCGTTCAAACGGCTGATTCATTCAAGAATGAGGCAGTTGTTAATGAGTGAGTCAATGAGTCGATTCGTTCAAACGGCTGATTCATTCAAGAATGATGCAGTTGTTTATGAGTGAGTCATTGAGTCGACTCGTTCAAACAGCTGATTCATTCAAGAATCAGGCAGTTGTTAATGAGTGAGTCATTGAGCTGATTTGTTCAAACGGCTGATTCATTCAAGAATGAGGCAGTTGTTAATGAGTGAGTCCTTAAAAAAAAAAAAAAATGATCGAGTGAGTCCTTGAGCCGATTCGCTCAAACGGCTGATTCATTCAAGAATGAGGCAGTTGTTTACGAGTGAGTCCTTGAGCCGATTCGCTCAAACGGCTGATTCATTCAAGAATGAGGCAGTTGTTAATGAGTGAGTCATTGAGCCGATTCGTTCAAACGGCTGATTCATTCAAAAATGAGGCAGTTGTTTATGAGTGAGTCATTGAGTCGATTCGTTCAAACGGCTGATTCATTCAAGAATGAGCCAGTTGTTTACGAGTGAGTCCTTGAGCCGATTCGCTCAAACGGCTGATTCATTCAAGAATGAGGCAGTTGTTTATGAGTGAGTCATTGAGTCGATTCGTTCAAACGGCTGATTCATTCAAGAATGAGCCAGTTGTTTATGAGTGAGTCATTGAGTCGATTCGGT
>CM040928.1:2335000-2337500 GCA_023029165.1 Gobiocypris rarus
CAGATATAGTAAACTATATTAGATTAATATACATTTTTTAAAATATTTTACATATAGTACATTCCTTTTATATTAATATATCATTTTTATTTTAGATATAGACCAAGCATTTTATATTAATATATCATTTATTATTTTATTTTAGATATAGTACAAGCATTTTATATTAATATATAATGTATTATTTTATTTTAGATATAGTACAAGCATTTTATATTAATATTTACATTTTTATATTCAGATATAGTAAACTATATTAGATTAATATAATTTTTTTAAAATATTTTACATATAGTACATTCTTTTATATTAATATATAATTTTTATTTTAGATATAGACCAGGGGTCCCCAAACTTTTTTCTGTGAGGGCCACATTATTGTTATTTTCTTTAATGGGGGCCGGGTCGGTTACAGAAAATTACATGGGCCAGAATGACTATTATTGTGGAGTATTATTGTTTTTATTATGATTTTAAATGTATTTATTATGCCTCCTAATGCTTTGTTTATTATTTTATGCACCATACAGACAAAAGAGAATTACTTTAAAAAGCATTATCCAATTGTCTTGTAGTCTCTAGTCATTTCTTGCTGGCTCGCTCACTTGCTCGATCACGATGAAACGCGTTCATTGAATGTGCGATTCTATTGGTGGGTGAATCTAACAAATAATTAAGCTATGTTAATATTTTAGTTAATTACTAAGGTAAAAGTAAAAAAAGGGACATTTTAGTTTAAAAGGCAACCTTTATAATCAAATACAGATATGAACATAATTTTAAAATTAAATTTTTCAAAATATGTCTCTGGCATTGTTCAAAGGGCCGGTGCAAATGTGGGCGTATTGTATTCGCCCGCATGGGCGTAGTTTGGGGACCCCTGATATAGACCAAGCATTTTATATTAATATATAATTTATTATTTTATTTTAGATATAGTACAAGCATTTTATATTAATATATACATTTTTATATTCAGATATAGTAGATTCATATTAGATTAATACACATGTTTAATATGTTACATATAGTACATTAATTTCATATTCATTTATATATTTTCATATTTTTGATATAGTAGATTTTATATTCATATTTTATTATATACATTGTATATAGTAGATTATAGTAGATTCAGAATTTCTAATGCAAGCATTTTATATTAATATTTATTTTTGTTTTACATATAGTAGATTCACTTTATATTAATATATATATATTTTTATATTTCAGACGTAGTAATTCATATTAGGTTAATATACATTTGTAATATTTTACATATAGTACATTCATTTTGTATTAATATATACATTTTATATATAGTAGATAAACTTTGTATGAATAAATACATATGTATGGTAGATTTAGTACAAGCATTTTATATTAATATATACATTTTTATGTTTTAGAAATAGATTCATTTCACATTCATTTATATATTTATTTTATATTATATTATATACATTGTATATAGTAGATTAGATTGATCTTATATTGTAGATTCAGAATGTCTATATATATATATATATATAGCTTAAAGATAATGAAGGGATGTTTTTAATTTGTGAGTTGTGATTGAATATGAATGATACATTGAATAGCTACAATACAATATATTATTTTGTTGGTAATATACAATTTATAATTGATTTAAATACTAAATGTAAATACTGTTTAACTACTGATAATTCTAAATTGTATACATATATGTATTGCATGATTTTATATTATATTATGATATATCATGAATATTTAATGCATCTAATGATTTTAGGTAAAACCGCAAATGTTATTTCATGTGAAAATGCATGTTTTAATCTAGAGAAGAGGAAGGACCGGTTTCTTTTTTCCACTTCCTCCACCAGCTGGTCAGTGCTGAAGTCTCCTCGTACGGCCAGGATCAGACTCTTAATGGTTTCCTCGGAGCAGTCGACGTCCAGCAGACCTCCGACCACCACCGGCAGCCGGCTGGGATTCACCTGCACACACCACACCTGGGATAAATCTCAGATTCGAGCGTGTGCTCGCTGCGTTCAGGACTCCGGCTGTACCTTCTGTACGTAGATCTCGATGTATTTCTGCAGGCTGTTGCGGTACAGGTACAGAACCAGATCATGGACGAAATCGAAGCGGTCGCACACGATGATGAGAGGAAGCTGATCTGTGAGCTTGGCTTCCTGTGCAACGACACGACAGAGAAACACTTCAAAACTCCCCTGAACTGGTCATGCACTGATGAGTTCGTCTCTCTCTCTCGTACCTTGAGGAAGTTCTTGACGCGCTCGGCGTCGTAGCAGTTGCTCTCTCGACAGATGCGCTCCACCTCTTTGATCTGGCCCGTCTTACACGCTGCCTGAATGTATTTGAAATGCACATCAGGGTCCTGACTGAAGTTCACGATGGATCCCAGAAAATAAAACAGGCCTGAAAGAGACAGACAGGGGAATATTTCACAAAACCAACCAACTACAGTATCTGAGAAAGCTAAATACATTCATGA
>CM040928.1:2340000-2345000 GCA_023029165.1 Gobiocypris rarus
TGAGAATAAATATATCTAGAAGCAAAAGAAAAATGGACGGATGGATGGATACATTTTTTTTAATGAAAGACGGATGGATGGATAGAAAGAATGAAAGACGGATGGAAGGATAGAAAGAACGATGGATGGATGGATGGATGGATAGATGAATGGATGGATGGAAAGAATGATGGATGGATGAATGGATGGATGGAAAGAATGATGGATGGATGAATGGATGGATGGAAAGAATGATGGATGAATGGATGGAAAGAATGATGGATGGATGAATGGATGGATGGACAGAATGATGGATGGATGAATGGATGGAAAGAATGATGGATGGATGGATGGAAAGAATGATGGATGGATGAATGGATGGATGGATGGATGGAAAGAATGATGGATGGATGAATGGATGGATGGAAAGAATGATGGATGAATGATGGATGGATGAATGGATGGATGGAAAGAATGATGGATGGATGAATGGATGGAAAGAATTATGGATGGATGGATGGATGAATGGATGGAAAGAATGATGGATGGATGAATGGATGGATGGATGGAAAGAATGATGGATGGATGAATGGATGGAAAGAATGATGGATGGATGAATGGATGGAAAGAATGATGGATGGATGAATGGATGGAAAGAATGATGGATAGATGAATGGACGGAAAGAATGATGGATAGATGAATGGATGGAAAGAATGATGGATAGATGAATGGATGGATGGAAAGAATGATGGATGATGAATGGATGGAAAGAATGATGGATAGATGAATGGATGGAAAGAATGATGGATAGATGAATGGATGGATGGATGGAAAGAATGATGGATGGATGAATGAATGGATGGAAAGAATGATGGATAGATGAATGGATGGATGGATGGAAAGAATGATGGATGGATGAATGGATGGAAATAATGAGGGATAGATGAATGGATGGATGGATGGAAAGAATGATGGATGGATGAATGGATGGAAATAATGATGGATAGATGAATGGATGGATGATGGATGGATGGATGATGGATGGATGGATGGAAAGAATGATGGATAGATGAATGGATGAATGGATGGAAATAATGATGGATAGATGAATGGATGGATGATGGATGGATGGATGAATGGAAAGAATGATGGATAGATGAATGGATGGATGGATGGAAAGAATGATGGATGGATGGATGGATGGAAAGAATGATGGATGGACGGATGGATGGATGGAAAGAATGATGGATATATGAATGGATGGATGGATGGAAAGAATGATGGATAGATGAATGGATGGAAATAATGATGGATAGATGAATGGATGGATGATGGATGGATGGATGGAAAGAATGATGGATGGATGGATGGATGGATGATGGATGGATGGAAAGAATGATGGATGGATGAATGGATGGATGGATGGAAAGAATGATGGATAGATGAATGGATGGAAATAATGATGGATAGATGAATGGATGGATGATGGATGGATGGATGGAAAGAATGATGGATGGATGGATGGATGGATGGATGGAAAGAATGATGGATATATGAATGGATGGATGGATGGAAAGAATGATGGATAGATGAATGGATGGAAAGAATGATGGATGGATGGATGGAAAGAATGATGGATATATGAATGGATGGATGGATGGAAATAATGATGGATAGATGAATGGATGGATGATGGATGGAAAGAATGATGGATAGATGAATGGATGGATGGATGGAAAGAATGATGGATGGATGGATGAATGGATGGATGGATGGAAAGAATGATGTATAGATGAATGGATGGATCTTAAGCCCATCAATTTAAATTTAAATTTAAGTCATTTTAAATAATTAAATAATTAAAGTTTTTTAATTAAATTTTCACTAAAACATCTGTGGTGGGTGTCCCTAAAAACGTTTCTGTTAAATCTGTCGGAACTTTTCGTCCACAAACTGTACAAATGCACGGATACTGTATATTGGAAAACTGCATAGTAGCACACCTTCTCTCCCTTGAGCCACTTCTCCAGGAGCTGCTTGCGTCCCTGCTGAAGCACCGGCTTGCAGAGCTCCACCGACTCCAGCTTATTCAGCTGCCCGCGGTCCAACAGAACCCCGAAATACTGCAGCAGCGGAGACGCCTGGCTGCCCTGAGCCGGCACCGCCTGGAACTTGTGGATGGTGTCTGCCGTACGCAACACACCCTGAGCGATTGGCCGTAAACAGAGAGCGAGCATTCAGAGATGACAGCAAACCTTTTGTGTTGGTTGAAAGTGACTCGAGTGTCACTCAGATTTGAGATCTGTGTGTTTTTCGGGTACCTTGGGAGCCGATGCAGCGACTTTGGCCGCCTCCGTGTAGCTGCCCTGCGAGAAGAGCGTGTTGAACTTGTGCGTCAAGAGCTCCTCGGCTCCGGGAAGATCGCTGCGTAACGCCATCCGTAACGCCAGCTCGGGATTCTGCAGCACGCCAGTCACATAATTTACAATGTTCTCCTCTTCAACACACACCGACAGGACCTAAAAACATACACACACATTTGTGAAACATGTGGAATAGCCAGACTGTAAACAGAACATGAAACTTATGAACATGAAACACACTGGGCTGAATATATATATATATATATATATATATATATATATATATATATATATATATATATATATATATATATATATACATATATATATATATACATATATATATACATACATATATATATACATACATATATATATACATACATATATATATACATACATATATATATACATACATATATATATACATACATATATATATACATACATATATATATACATATATATATATATATATATATATATATATATATATATATATATATATATATATATATATATATATATATATATATATATATATATTTTTTTTTTTAAGCTGTTTTTTGAGTAATGAAAGGTGCAGTAAGCGACTTTTTAAAAAAATCGGACCAAGCACAACAAACTTGTAGCCAATCAGCATTAAGGGGCGTGTCCATTCATGATAGGGGAGAAGAGAGAGTGAGTCAATAGGCTTGTTCAAATTCATCCAGCGATGCGCAGACCGATCGGCGGCTGACTAGAAGCAGTGCATGTGGCACGTGACTGTGACGTATATCAAAAAAAGTACCGCGAGAGCGATTCGAGAGCAGCCGGCTGATGCAGCCGGTGTAGATTCTCAAGGGTGGCTGCAGCGCTGCACGAGCTCGGATGACGACACAGCTGATCCACGATAGGCCGGATTCACCGCATGACAGCGATCACGTGTGTTTCGTGTTTATTCGTAAAACTGATGTTACACTAATGCTCACATATAATTTATTTATAACAGTAAAACCTCTTTTTATGTAGTCGCGATGTTATATTGTCATGTTTATCAATCTAAAACTGATAAAAACCGTTGACCCCACTTCATTGATAGTGTAGGTTTATATGTTGAACTTTATTCTTGTCCAAATAGACGCTTTATTAAGCAGTGCATAAAGTATTGAAAGAAAATGTCATCTGAAACATCTGTGTATGTGAGAAATATCGCATTTATTTAACTTCAGCTGTGATAAAGTTTGCAAACACAGTGCAACCGTCACTGCGGGAAGCAGAAAGTGTCCGACTTCACGTCTCCTATGCAGCTCCTCCCCGCCTGCACACGGCTACTCTCGCCGATCGGATGCATCCAGCCAAAGCCGATGTCCAACACACCTAATCAGCAGTAAGGGGCGTGTCCATTCATGATGGGGGAGGAGAGAGAGTGAGCCAATCAGCAGTAAGGGGCGTGTCCATTCATGATGGGGGAGGAGAGAGAGTGAGCCAATCAGCAGTAAGGGCGTGTCCATTCATGATGGGGGAGGAGAGAGAGTGAGCCAATCAGCAGTAAGGGCGTGTCCATTCATGATGGGGGAGGAGAGAGAGTGAGCCAATCAGCAGTGAGAGGCGTGTCCATTCATGATGGGGGAGGAGAGAGAGTGAGCCAATCAGCAGTAAGGGCGTGTCCATTCATGATGGGGGAGGAGAGAGAGTGAGCCAATCAGCAGTAAGGGGCGTGTCCATTCATGATGGGGAGGAGAGAGAGTGAGCCAATCAGCAGTAAGGGGGTGTCCATTCATGATGGGGAGGAGAGAGTGAGCCAATCAGCAGTAAGGGGGTGTCCATTCATGATGGGGGAGGAGAGAGAGTGAGCCAATCAGCAGTGAGGCGTGTCCATTCATGATCGGGAGGGAGAGTGAGCCAATCAGCAGTAAGGGGCGTGTCCATTCATGATGGGGGAGGAGAGAGAGTGAGCCAATCAGCAGTAAGGGGCGTGTCCATTCATGATGGGGGAGGAGAGAGAGCCAAGCAGCAGTAAGGGGCGTGTCCATTCATGATGGGGAGGAGAGAGTGAGCCAATCAGCAGTGAGGCGTGTCCATTCATGATGGGGGAGAAGAGAGAGTGAGCCAATCAGCAGTTAGGGGCGTGTCCATTCATGATGGGGAGGAGAGAGTGAGCCAATCAGCAGTAAGGGGCGTGTCCATTCATGATGGGGGAGGAGAGAGAGTGAGCCAATCAGCAGTGAGAGGCGTGTCCATTCATGATGGGGGAGGAGAGAGAGTGAGCCAATCAGCAGTAAGGGGCGTGTCCATTCATGATGGGGGAGGAGAGAGAGTGAGCCAATCAGCAGTGAGAGGTGTGTCCACTCATGATCGGGAGGAGAGAGAGCCAATCAGCAGTAAGGGGCGTGTCCATTCATGATGGGGGAGGAGAGAGAGTGAGCCAATCAGCAGTAAGGCGTGTCCATTCATGATCGGGAGGAGAGAGTGAGCCAATCAGCAGTAAGGAGCGTGTCCATTCATGATGGGGGAGGAGAGAGAGTGAGCCAATCAGCAGTAGGGGCGTGTCCATTCATGATGGGGGAGGAGAGAGAGTGAGCCAATCAGCAGTGAGAGGCGTGTCCATTCATGATGGGGGAGGAGAGAGAGTGAGCCAATCAGCAGTAAGGGGCGTGTCCATTCATGATGGGGAG
>CM040928.1:2355000-2360000 GCA_023029165.1 Gobiocypris rarus
AGTACATTAATTTAATTGAAATAAAATATCTGTCATTTTGACCACTAGGTGAAGCGCACCAGAGGATTAACAAGAAATTCAAGCTTTAAAATTCAAATTGAATGTTTTTCACCACAAATGAGGACGTTTTTTGATAACACATCATTTGTTACAGGCCAGAACATACTAAATAAAGAGCACTACTGTTCGCTTGAGATATGCAAATGTCTGTCCGTGTCAGATTGAACCCAGACACACCTAATCTGATGAGTTTCAGGAAACCAGGAGCTTTAGAAGCGTTTGGAAAATCTACGATCTGTCTGGAGCTTCAGACTCACTCACACACTCACCGACAGCAACGAACATCTACAGACACTGGTCACTGAGATGAGAAAGACAACTCGCGGATCTGCTATTTAAGCTTATTATTATTAGCAAAAATATAAACAGTCTGTCCTCCTAGAGCTTTCAAGCTAGAACCACCAAACTCAGCTCAGACCTTCAGACTCGGTGTGCTGTATCTTTTCAAACTGACCCAACTATTGATTTCCGTTAAACGTACGAGTCCCATTATCCAAAGACTTTTATTAAAGTAGGTGTCAAAACTTTTGTACAGTAAGACTTTTAGAGTATTTAAGCCTAGGACAATATGTTAAAACATGGTAAAAAAAACATGCTAATTCATGCTAGCAAATTGCTAATCATGCTAACAAATTGCTAATCATGCTAGCAAACATGCTAAAGCATGCTAGAACCGTGTTAAACATGCTAATTAAAGCCAACGTGTTAGCAAATGCTAAATAATGCTAACGTGTTAAAACATGTTAGCAAAATGCTTATTAAAGCCAAAATGTTAACAAAATGTTCAATCATGCTAACGTGTTAAACAAGCAAGAAAATGTTAAAACATGCTAGCAAACTTGCTAATTAATGCTAAAACATGTTTGCAAACATGTTAAATCATGGTAACGTTCATTAATGTTATTAACATGCTATCAACATGCTAATTCGTGTTAAAACATGTTATCAAAATGTTAAATCATGCTAGCAACATGCCAATTAATGCTAACAACGTGTTAAAACATAATAGCAAAATGCTAAATCATATTAGGAAAATGTTAATTCAATGCTAAGAACATGTTAATTCATGTTAATAGCATGTTAAAACATGTTAGCAAAATGCTAATTAATGATAACAACTAAGGCTGGGACAATAAATCAATGCATCACTTGATTCTGAGATTTTCTGAATGCATCACGATCCTAAGCTTAGTTTTTAACAGCAGATGGCGCTCTAGGCTAGTTTTTAAACACACGCTCAAACGCTCACGAAAAAGAGCGCTGGAGAGCACTCGTGGGTTTGGCTGAGAATGTAAGAATGATTTTCTAACAAAAAATTACCACCAAAACATGCTTATTCAGGTTAACAAAATCTTAAAACAGGCTTATATGCTAATTCATGCAAGAAACATGTTAATTAATGCTAAAACATGTTAGCCAAATGCTAAATAATGCTAGCAACATGCTAATTAATGCTAACAAGGTGTTAAAACACGTTAACAAAATGTTAATTCAATGCTAAGAACATGTTAATTCATGTTAACAGCAAGTTAAAACATAATAGCAACATGCTAATTAATGCTAACAACTACGTCTGGGACAATAAATCGAATGCATCACGATCCAAAGCTTGGTTTTTAACAGCAGACGTTTAACACAAGTTCAAATGCTCACGAAAAAGAGCGCTGAAGAGCACTCATGCGAGTCTGAGAATGTAAGAATGCTTTTATAACAAAGCATTACTAAAAAAAAACATGCTAATTCATGTTAGCAACATGCTAATTCATGTTAGCAACATGCTAATTCATGCTAGCAATGCATTAAAACATGTTAGCAACATGTTAAATCTATCTATCTATCTATTTTTTTTGATAGACTTTACTGCCTTAAACATTCAAACTTTAAACTTTAACTTTAAACACAAAACCTATAAACTTCAAGCTTTTAAGACTTTTTCAAACTTTCTGGTCTGGCTTTTTCAAGCCGACTTCAGAGTTTGTCATCAAACTGTACTTATCTAGTTGGTTATTGCAAAATAAAGCTAAAACCACAGATGTTTTAAGAATATACATTGATTCAGTCTGCTAGTTTGCTAAACTCGTGACGTTGCTACACGGACAGCAACTTAAAATCCAACCATCAAGCTTTAAATCTAATGTTTAAGTGAAGCGTTAGGCTTACGTTATTGTATATAGCATTAGCTTTGTATGAAAAGCAATGCATTTATGAGATGTCCTTAATAAAGTCCCACAGGACACTGAGGATGTAGTGAGGCAGAAAGATCCAGATGTCCACACACACACACACACACACACACACAGATCTTAATGAGGAGTTAAACTCATTTCCTGACGGGCTCGTCTACGATGATGCTTCTGACCTGCCGTCATTCATCTCCCAGCATTCAGAGCAGAATGAGACGAAGCAGACTCTCTCTGTCTCGGTCTCTTCCGCTTGCTGATCTATTACTACTTCAGGCTTTTATGCAAAATTAAACATTTGATCAGCAAACATTTGATTTAAAAAAAATGCAGTCGCGTGAAAAAGAAAGTACACCCTCTTTGAATTCTATGGTTTTTCATATCAGGACATAATATAAGATCATCTGGTCCTTGTAAATGAAATACAACCTCAGATGAACATAAACTCACTAGGCCAAAATGAAGAAGCCATGTGTGATGATAAACTAAGTACACCCTTTCTGCTTCTATTGGACCAATTATGCCCCTTTTTTACAAGATATAAGTCTCAGGCGTCTCCAGACGTGTGTGAAGTTTCAGCTCAAAATACCCCACAGATAATTTATTACACCATGTTGTACATTTTTTGAGTCAAAGGAAAAACACGCTGTTTTCGTGGATGTATCTTTAAATGCAAATGAGCTGCTGCTCCGCCCCCCTGTCCAGAAGAGGGGGCGGAGCCTGTACAGCTCGTGTCTCGGATACTCCAAACACTAAAACATCTGTTTGGTTTTGTTGATCATCTGTGTTTAAAGGGTCATGAAACCCTAAACCAAATTTTCTGAGATTTTACCAGAAGTATGCGTGTTGTACATCCTGGAAGACAACATTGCCATCTGTTAGTTTTGAATGTGGGAGAAAACTAGTTAATTTTAAACCTATTTGCTCTATTTTCAACTTCCTGGTTTAAATTCGTCTTCATGTCAACGTCATAGGCTGTGACGCCTTCTTGTACTACAGTACAGCGATGACTCATCTGTGTCTCATAATTATTCATAAGACTGCTTGTCTTTATTCTATGAGAAGACGCGTTGCTTAATTCATGACAGCACGCGTTGATAGGCATTTTCCTCTGACTGGCACTTCAAACAGTGAGATCGCACACAGCAAGTGAGAGATGCATTGATGGATCAAAAACGAGTTTTTTTCCATTTTATATGAGTGTCTGCGTTGCCTACGTTCTCTTCAATAGATCCTGAGTCTTCATACAAACACGATTCATCCACACTGTGAGTGTAACCGCTCTTACGGCCATTTTACCGACCAAACGGCATATAAAACGCCACAAAATAAGCCTCAAAAGTTATCAAAGTTATGTAATGGCGTGTTCATTTATATTTTTGATGCAGAGAACAAATTGCGAATGGCTGTGCATTTAATTGTGCATTATAGCCGTCACAGGATATATTTGTATTTGTGTAACGGTGAGCTTACAAATCCATGTGTATATTGTGTTGCGTGAAACTTAAAGGTCCCGTTCTTCGCAAGTTTTCGAAGCTTTGATTATGTTTACAGTGCAAACTAACATGAGTTCATGTTTCGCGTGTAAAAAAAACACAGCATTTTTCACACATTTTACTTATCTGTACACCGCTGTTTTCTCTGTCCTAAAAACGGCCTGATGATTTCCTTGTTCTATGAAGTCCCTCCTTCAGAAATACGTAACGAGTTCTGATTGGGCCAGCGCTTCCCGTGTTGGGATTGGACAGCAGCTTAGCGCACATTGCCCGGAAAGGTCCCGCCTCTTACCATAACGGGGAGATACGCGCGCTCAATGTTATTGCAAAAATGTCTGTATCAATTTGAGCCGGAATCAGACCCGGAGAATATCGGATCGATTACAACCTGCTCAGGAAAGACTTTTGCAGGATGTTTCACAATGGTAAGCTGTCTATTCAGTAGTTGTCATGCTTTTATATTATACGTGGCTGCAGCTGAACGAGCATGTGCTTAAACAGTAAACAACAGATATAATAAACAAATCATTTAAACTGATTATTATAAACACCAACAATCCATGGTGTCTGAATACACTTTTTTAAAAAGTTTTTCGGATTAGTTTTAATTACCATCTAACGTTAATTAACAAAGCTAAACAGCGTTGCACTTTGTGTAATGAGTTACATAAACTGTTAAACGGATCCAACTTAAATAATAAAATACACTTAATGGTTGTGGTCCATAAACAACGCCTTCTCCAGACAAAGAGGGAACAGCGTCATCTTTTAAGAATAATCTTTCTGCGAATCCGGCATTAAACTGATTGAGATTGAGGAAGCAGTCCTCAGCGTGCTGCATAGTTTTAAATTGTGATTATAAGTTAAACATAAATTGTAACCATTGATCTCTACGTACAGCGTCCGTGGGAAGGCCAAACAAAGGTGATTTGACTCCGGGATGAAAATAACAGCGTCTCTATGACATGGCGACAAACACACTCTACAAAAACAACACTCTTCTCGACGGAGAGCAACAGGACCACGCCCCCTAGTTCGCATGTTCTTGTGGGCGGAGCTTAGTCAACAAACTGTTCTTGTGACATCATTAAAGCAGGAAGTGCAGGGATGTAGTCCAAACCGGCCG
This sequence comes from Gobiocypris rarus, assembly GCA_023029165.1. Lineage (NCBI taxonomy): Eukaryota > Metazoa > Chordata > Actinopteri > Cypriniformes > Gobionidae > Gobiocypris > Gobiocypris rarus. The sequence goes on from CM040928.1 coordinate 2,359,863, forward strand.
TTCGCTGTAGGCTTTGAAAGGGAACTTCTGTTAAATAAAATATTTCGCTTGGCATTGAACTTTGAGCTTTATCGTTTTACAGGTATTATTTATGCTCTAACAGCAACATTACACACTAACTAAAGTTTGAAAGATGGA